>JBAMHV010000013.1:20482562-20497135 GCA_037177535.1 Pseudomugil gertrudae
AGTGTGATTTATAAAGGGAAAATTGCGTGCACCTGTGCGCACGCACGGTTTTATAAATCAGAATATTTTGTTGCTTATGCAAACTCTGGATTCTTGGCGTACGTCCAATTTTAGTAAGAATCCTACGCAGAGTTTTATAAATGAGCACCCAGAAATCCACATCTACACGTCATGAGAAACATCTGCTCACTCACCTCATCATAGTTAAAGATGCCGACCTGCAAACTGAAGATGGTCAAAACAGAATCTATAAAGGTTTTATAGGACGAACACTTCCAGCCATAAATTATGTTGCTCTGTAAAAGATAATGAACATCACATCAGCACAAAGACACAAAAAGTCAGTTCTGTTTTTCTTAGTTTACAGGTTTGGATTAAAAGATGGAACTAGAAACATGTAATTAGCTTAAACTTGTACATCAACAAACATGATGAAACTTAATAATTTCTGAATATGTTATGGTTACAATAACTATACAACCACAGCCAAATAACTAAGAAGAATGTGTCTGAAAAGTTCTGAAGTCACTCATTTTCCTGCGGTGTAAAAATAAACAGTCAACAGAGTTGAAAAAGTTTTTCCCTTATTATTGTCATAATTTGTCATATCCTAAGACAGCCAACCCTGGTCCTTGAGAGCCGAAATCCTGAAAGTCTTGAGTTACCCTGCTGCATCATACCTGACTCAGATCGATGCAGACTTGTGCAGAGTTTCATATGATGTCTGAAGTGTATCAGCTGTGCTGTGGCAGGAAAACTAACACATGCAGGGTTAGCCACTTCTGGTCTATGGATGGAAGAAGTCCATATTATAAAGGTCTAATGAAGACGAGCCCTATTTATCGGGCTGTGATGATTTAAATAGAGGATGTTGTTTACTGCAAAGCAGCATCCATGCAGTAAACAACATCAAATTTTCATTTCAAGCACTTTTGTTGTTTTTTTTAGCCAGTCGGCAGCACTTTGAAACAGACACATGGCTTCTCTGGTCAGGGATTCCTTTTACTCAAACTGCCTGCTCAGGAAGCTGTGAAGATGGACCAGGAAACACAGACTGTGTAAGACCACAATCCTGGCTGTTAAACTTTATTCTGGGAATACTTGTTAAAGAATGGGGACACGGAGGACCAAGCTGACTCGTCTGACTGAACTAGATAAAGCAGAAGAAGACGATGAGAGTAAAAGATTTCTAATTTACTGTTGATGTTAGCAGAAGAGGAGGTAGATGAGGAATCTGGTAGTTTTTTGGTGGAGAAGATGGAACACATGACTTCAGAAACTTTGTCTACACTTGTGGGTGCAGCGGAGCTGATCCAGTAGCTCTCAGACTTCTTTGTACTCAACACGCATCATGAAGTAAAGTCTCAAAAACTGTTCCTCTGTGAGTCGTTTTAATGGTTAAGAACAAAAATAAAAAATGACAAAAAGTAATTTACATCTAAAGTCTTTCTTTCAAATTAAACTAAAATGTGGTGTAGGTCAAAGACTGTGTTGCTTCTAAGTCCATTAGCTTCTAAACTTATTCTCTACTGGTTCCTCAATCTCAGTCCAAAAACAGCCAATCAAATTTCTATTAACCTACATGTCATCATACTCATTTTAATGCAACGCAGAACTTAAATTAAAATACAATATGACAAGACTAAAGGTACCCTTAACACTGGCAGGACTGAAGTTTCGGGCACTCCCTTTGAGAACTGAGGAGGGATCATTTGATCCCTGCCTTGGAATCTGGTGGCTGAGGAGCCCCGATTGTGATTCAAATGTGCCACTAATTGCAAGCAGCCACTTGCTGGTGGGTAGGTGTGCAATGTAAATGAGGCCTTGGTCTTCTAGTCTTCTAGGATCTAAACTACATAAGTACAGCAAATGGCAACAACAACACTAATATTTAAAGGCTGCAAAGAAACATTAATAAAGATAGTTTTGTAACTCTGAGTGCTACAGAACAGGAAAAGAACATTTGAGACACATTGATGCTGCCATAAACAGCCTCCACAGTAAATGCACAACCGATGGATGGATTCTTCAGCTTCAGAAAAACAGGACATGATAATAGCATAACAAACTGGGTAACAGTAGACACAGAGCTGCATACAAGGGTTAAGGAGGAAGAGCTCACAGGCACATACACCAGTCCAAAAGTTGCTTTGCTTTATCATTTTACGCCGATACGCTGCCTCTGTTTTATCAGATTTTTTTTCCCTCTGCGTTTTCAGGTGTAACCTCCACAAACCAATGCACTTTCTGACTTTACAGATGCGTGGCCTCTGCAACCCTTCACAGGAAACTCCAATACGGCTTCCTGACTGCTAGTTACAACCTGTTTGCCTCCAGCTGTGGCTTTGGACCGACCAAGATTAGGTTATGTGATTTACTGTAAAAAAAAAATCTCATTTTTATCATCCCAGCTATTTGGAAAGGCAAATGGCTGGGTGAAAGTCCTGCAACTGGCAGGCACATTGAGTTCTTACTGATTGATAGTTATCAGCCCTTCAGGTACTTGTATCCAAACTCTCAGTATATGTATGAATACAAATTAAATACTTTGGACAGAAGACAGCAAACGTCTTTAATTTAATATTATGTGCTCATACTCTGCCACAGCATTTATACTGACAGACCAGGATGTGGTTAACATATCCTGATGACATCAAAAGTACCATCCAGAAGAACATGCAGAGGAGGATGTGATATCACTATCTCACCTTTTTACTGATTGATGGTGAGGTTACCAGTTTTTCCTCTGCTGGAAACAATTTTGAAGTGGGTATCAGTAAACAAAACTGAGTTTCCCCCCTATATGTATAATGTCAATGTCAAATGTCTTTTAAAAGGATGTTTGTTCCTGCTTTTCAAGACGCTCGCTATCCCCAGCTTAACTCATAGATGCCAGCTATTGTTACGTCTTATTATTTTAAGTCATGAATTAATATTCAGCTGAACTTGTGCATTTATAATACATTATAGGGATATTTTGCATACAAATGTCCTTTAATGTCCTTGCCAAAGGACAGACTTGAACCCTGCAGGGCTTCTATGCAGACATGAAGATTGATTCTTAAAAATCTGTCAAACTTCAATGAATTTATGACAGTAAATGGACAGAAGAAAGGGAAGGCCTTCCCTGCTTTCATCATTCAAAGCTTTAAGAAACATGACTGGAAGTAGGATATGCTGTAAAGTTGATTCTGAGAAGTTTGACAAGGTTTTTTACCATGTTATTCACTGGATGAAAATACTTTTTCCACCATCAAAAGGTACAGTTGTCTTAAAACATGTTGTTTAATTGTAAGGAGAAAATAGTCGCTCATGTAACAAGCTGTGAGGTACTCACTGCTATGGAATATGCCACAAACACAATGGCAATGGTCACAAGAAAACTGGATATGTCTTTCCAGGCCCGCTGCAGCGCAGCTGTCATCATGTTCATCTTGGGGTTCAGTCTGAGCAGGTGCCACAGTTTGATGGTGGAGAGAAGGATGAGGAAAGCGATCAAAAACTGAAGTATCGAATCGGCCATGGCTGTGTCGTAAAAACTGGCAAAACTGTGAGGAAAGTACAAATATTTCCATCAAAACTGAACATAATGAATAAGGATAAACATATAAAAAAAAGCAAGTGCAGGTTTTTATACCCAATCTATAGAGCGCTGTTATTCTTACTGGTCTCTGTGGTTTTGGTAGTAAGTCATATCACGGTCCCCGAGCAGGGTCCTCTGGATAAAGACAGCCACAGCACTCCAGCTCAGCAGGATGATACTCAGCTCTAGAAGGTTCCACTTGTTTTTGAAATGAACCCAGCGGTGCTGCTTCATTAACTTGCCCTTTTCGGGGAAAAAAAATCAGAGCACATGCATTAAACCACGTGTAATGCAACGGGGGGCCAGACTGTTAATGTTTTAGCACCAAAGCAATCAGAAATCTGTTAGAAAACTTGTTGAAACGTGTGTAAAAATGTCAATATATCTTTAATTTTTTTATTGCTATGCTAATTTGGAGCAATGTGTGGAAGAATTTTTTTATAGTTTTTTTTTTCACCCAAATCTGGTCACAATTAGAAATGTAGAGCCCTCCCTTAGGACACAGGGTGTTTTTCTCCGTTTGTGTTACCTTGCAATGCTTTTGCATCATCACATATACTTTTGCTTTCCCCTGCAACAAGTTCTGCCTTACCACATAATACTTTACCATCATCACGCTTGTGTCCTCTCACAATAAGTTCTGTGTCCTTGCTATAAGGGACTGTCTAACATACACTGATTACATGTCTTGGATGGGCATACATCCTGATAAAGCCATTTTGCTTGTTTTTAATAAAATGTTCCTTATGTGCATCTCTCTCAGGATCAAGACAACATAACACCACATAAACCTGATATCACGTCCATGTTATCAGAGCAAGTATATTGAAGAGCCTTAACGGATTAATTACAAGTGCAGACCAAGAGGTTTAGACTTCATGTATTAAATACATTTCAATTTCAACTCATTTCATCACTGTACTATGTAACAGTTCAGTAGTATAGCAGCAAAAACACTGTTTTGTGGGTGAAAGTGATATAGAATAAATTACACACATACAGGAATGAGTGGAAATGTATTAGTGCAGGTGGGTTGCTGATAAGATTTTAATTATTTTTCTTTTTTCTTGTCTATTTCTGTCAACATGACAGGCTACTTCTCAGAAGCCATGGCCCTGCCTTTATTGTGAACCCTGCAAGAGGAACGGGGTACTGTTATGGGTTGGACGTGTGTGTTGCGTTTGGTCTTTGCTTACTGTTTTATTTTTCATGTGTTGTTTGTTTAGCTTTATTTCCTGCTCATCAGTTCAGTTTATCCATTTCACTCATTTCTCATTGTGTTTTCTGTGCATTTACACTCCCTGCTGTCCCGTTCCTGTTGCCAGTTCACTGTTGTTTTCTTCTGAGTTGTAGTGTTTCGTGTGTTTTCTTAGTTCAATTAAAATGTGGACTTTTTGGCATTTCCGCTGCTTTGTACCTTTGACCCTGCATTTGGATTTCTCTCTACTCCATCTGTGTCACAATAATTTCTGATCTACGTGAAGTGGCACAAACAGATCTGATAGGAGCTGTTTGGATTGTCTAAACATGGAGCAAAGAAGCAACAATGCTGCCTGATTACTTTCTTTAGCACAGAATACACCAACTTTTCTGAAACGGTGAATTAAGTTTAATTGTTTAAAGAGTAGCAGAGTAAGTAATATTTCAAATAAAGCAACTGTGGCACAGTTGGATGCGGATAACATAGCCGTGACAGTGTTTACCTGTTGGAACATGTAATAGAGGATGAAAATCATGTAAATGATCTCAGCTGCCATGACAAAGACGTAAAGGCCATCTGTTGACGGGTAAAGGCAAATGCTATGCAGCTCACTGTAGAACTGAAAAACTCCTGAAAAAGCAGTGAAGAAGGTTTAGTTTACACACACCCAAGAAATGTACAACAGTTGTGTTGCATCGCTTGTGCAAACTTCAGACACATTTCTCACAGAAAAACTATATGGGTACCAAACAATGTAGTAACACACTATCTCAGAGCATGATTATGTTTAGCCTAAACATAATAGGATGTTATAAATCGTGTGGAAAATGTTCAAATTATAATCTTCCAGGGAAGCACTCCTTACCTACTGCTGAGGTCTCCATTAAGAGTGTAACAATACAGAAAAGGTTCACGTTTGCATTATACACCGTAAACTCAACAAAGACGACTCTTGTGTACATATCCAGCCACTTATTCCTGTAAAGATTCTCAAGTGTGCTAGAGTGGAGAAACATAAAAATGATTTATTGTTCTACTCAAATTTACATATAAAACCTTCTAATTTAATACATGAAATGCCATAGAACATAAATTGAACGCACCTGCTGGCGTTTGGTAAGTCTGGGCCAAGTTCCACCACAAAACCTCCTCCCCTGTAGAGAGCCAATTCCCCCCAGATAGGGTGAGACCTGAGCTGATCCTGCGTCTGGTACTTCCAGGGACTGGACGTGCTATGAGATATATTTTCCCTCACTGTGTGGTTCCAGCCAGTTTCATAGGAGCCCATGTCCTCCACTTCCCATGAATACAGAGTGTGACAGTCTGGCACTAAGGCAAGCATGGAGTCTGCGATCTGGCAGGAATTCTTCTGCACTCTCAACTGACGAAGACGAGCATTGCCCACCAGCTTGGAGTTTCCATCTGTGATAAATCCTGATTCACAAAATGTGACAGTTTTTAACTATCACCAGCACTATGATGAAGGACTGATCAGTCAGTGAGTTGAGTTTCTGCTGTTTAGGAATAAATGGGTCTTAATACACAACACTGTTTCCTTCCCACAGATGCATCAGATTGCTATTTTAAAAGCCTGGAGATTGACTGAACACCACATGTTTTTTGGTCGATTGCAAAATACAGATTTTGGCTGCCAAACATTGCATTTCCACAGGATGAACAGCAATACTTTACCTGTCAGTGGGTTTAATGTCAGTCCATGTTGTTTTTACAGTTTCTATTATTTGGAATGGATGAAAGGATTTACCAGCTAAGCTCTTCACACAGACTAAAAGCATAAAACTCCTTGCTTACTTTGTCCAACATCAACTCTGCTAGTTCATTAAAAGAAAAGAAAAACATATTTTGAATCATTTTGACATAAAGTAAGACAAAAGTACATTGCGCAATTACAAATTTCCAGATGGCTGAAAGCTGATTACAGCTCTAGTCATAACAAATAAAACATGAGGTGACACCAACTTCTACTATTAATTATTGTTTCATCTGGAATAATCCTACTCAAAGGACTTTAATAGAACCAAAATTAAAGCTAAACCACTATGTAATTTGAAAAAAAAGCCCAATTAGATGTGAATTTCTGAAAAACATTTGTCTTCAATTGCTTTGGACTTGATAGCTGTTTCATATTTTTGGATGAGGTGTCGTTTCTGAACTACAAAGGTATAATAGTCAAAACCTTCTCAACGTTGTGGACGAAGACACTTTGAAAGTTGTTTTGACACAAAGCTGTACAAATCTTCTCAAATGTTTTGCTTCACTGAGTAAAGCACCTTTTAGTAGTAGCATGTCTGCTAGTACAATTCAGCCGGTTATTCTGAAACCTCACGAGAACAACAGCAAAGCTGGTTCACAGATTTGCATAATTGGGATGCATTTCTTCTACCTGGATAATTTCCAAAGAGGTTTGTCAGCAGAGAGGTGTTGGCCCAGCTGAACACATCCTGGAGACTCATACTGTCTGATGCACCTTTAGAGAAGCTTTGTCTGATGTGTGTTTTGAATAAGAAAGCATTGGGATCTCTCTGGCCATAAGCCACCAGCAGTAACATCCACATGAACCCAATGTAGGCTGCAACACACAACACAAACACACACATCATAGTGTTTGTTTGTAACAGTGGAACAATGTTCATGACCGACCTGATCAGGAATTGTTTGCAATCTGTCTGGTGGACAGATAAATGACACAAGCCCAGAAAAAGTGCAAACTTACTAATAATCTCTCTGAGGAGAGCAAAGGCCTTTTGTTGCAAAATCTTGTTCCGCTTCATCGTCTCAATGTCTTCTGGAGGAGGTGGCTCATAGAAATGGCCATCCCGTCTGCTCATATACAAGTCTTTAAAATCACCTGCGGGGGGTGCTATATGTGTGAATAAAGATGTTTGGAAAAAGGCAGAAACTGTATATTTGGCTGTATGTATTCATTACCTTCATTTCTGTCTACTCTCATAATTTCCACATTGTGTAATTCCTCCTCATCAACTTTCTTTATTACCAGTGCAAAGAAGACTGCAAGAAAGATCACCTGTAGTAGGAAGCAGAAGTGGAAAGAAACTTAATTATATTTGTTTCAGTAGATAATGCCTAAATTATCTGAGAATTGTGAAATCAAGCCTTAACTCTACTGATCATGGTGTATGCAAATGGAGGGTCTTCACCTTCAGTGGCTGAATGAGGAGAAGACTCTGGAAGAAGGAGACAATCATGGAGACCAACCAACTGATGGAGCGTTCCTTCCCAAACTTTAATCCATACAGCATTGTGAAAAATCCTGACACAACACTGGTTCCAATCACCAGCAGCCAACCGACAAAGATGAACCACCAGGGCAGCATCCCGGAACAGCAAAGCCTTTTTTTCTGGTCCCCATCAGAAGCAGGACCATCTGCCTGACTGGAGCTGCAACTGGACAGTGACAGAATGTGTTTATGACCCCTCATTCTATAAAGTACTGTATATGGCATGGGATTAAAGGGAAATCTGGAGGCTGTTTTACTTCTCATAGGGCAGTCGGGATGCCGGGAGGCGTTGATCTTCAAGAAAGCTCCTCATGCCCTGAACTTGCAGCAGAGCCTTGCTGTAACTGTGGGGGCTAGGGAAGCTGGATGGGCCGAGCAGATTAATTCCTTTCTCTATGTGACACAGTTTTCTGTACAAATACTCATTCTTGTTGCCGTTCTGCTGAATCCCCTCCTCTGCTGATGCAGGATGCAGGCAAACACAGCTGTCTGGAAAAGTGTGAAGCTCAGATCAGGGAAAGCTGTATCTAACTCTTCATTGGCAGCAAGTTTATAATGAATGTACAAACTGTGGTGTGTTAGGAAAAAAAGGTCAGGTTGCATCATTCTGAATAAAATAGTAAAGATGTTGTTTTATCTTTGTTTGTTCCATACAGACAATGTACCAACTGTATGTCAGCAAAATGCTAAATAGGTTATATACACCACCAAATGAAGGAGCAAGACTGGGGAGAGGATGATCTATTTAGTCTGTCACTCTGAAGACTCTGGGGAAGGGGAGGGATCAGCTGGTCAAAATTTCTGTCCACTCGGCATGTTTACATTTGTTTTTTCTTTTTAAGCAAATCTAACAATTTCAGCTGGTATACATCGCAGTTTGCATGAACATGAACCATGATGTTACTGATGGACAAACCGTCTGCACTGAGCCCTATGGCTTCTTACTAAGACTATTGTACTTGTTGGAGTGAAACAATAATGAGACGTCAGTTTTCAGTTTGTAACCACAATAAAACACACCTGGTGGCTGAGGCTGTAGTGTGGACTGGACATTGTTACTGGTTCTGTTATCCTTTTTGACAAAGTCTTCCACCTCAGCGAGAACGGCATTGATATCCTTTTCTTGTCCAGGCGTGAACTCGGCGTGTGGGACACTGCTTGTTTTGAGTAAATAAGCAATTCTTTTGATATCCTAGGAGACAAAATGTCCAAACAGCAACAGAAATTAAATTACAAAGGATTGAGGAAAATGTATAATGTTTTACATTCATATTTTATGCGAGCAAATACACTGAACGAGCACTTGCCTTGATGATGATGTCTACAGTGACATTGACATTCTTATTGGTTTTGAAAGCTGTGTGTGAGGAACCTGTCTCCAAAGTGCTTTCCCCTTGGAAAGTTTTCTTTATCTTTGTTTTTCTCTGACAACAAGATGTCTCCCGTGGACGTGTTTTTCTGAAGATGCTGACAATGAGTATATTCACTGGAAACATAATGAGCGAACTTTGTACTCCAACCATGAACTGCTGCCAAGTGAACTTAAAGTTACCTGAGAAAGAAAGACGGTGTGAGCAGAGTGATATGCAGGTCTCTTTGCATTAAACTGCTACTTAGAGATGGATGAACAATGATTAAAAAGCTGTGTACCCATCTCCATGACCTGCTCAGAGGGGTCTGCTGGGATCCCATAGAACATGATGCTGGTCAGCATTGTGCAGAGAAGCAAGGAGAAGCAGCACGATACTCTCTGTACGCAGGTGAAATTGCTACTCGGTGGTCGGTTGATCACAGAGTACCACAGGTGTCCGTCACTGAAATCTTTTGCAGTCTTCATGAAGAACAAATTGCTGGAAGACAGGAGCACCATTTTGAAATAAAACGTTTTTTAATATTTACAAGCACCTGTTTAATCATGGCTTAGTGGTTTTTTTTAAATGGAACATTATTGCTCCAAAGATCTCGTCAAAAGAAAAGGAAACAGTAATCCATAGAAAATCTCAAAATCACTGAGATTTGTGAGATCAGCTGTAACAAGGAAAAAGTCACAACTTTTATTATCTTTTCATTTAAGTGTCTTTTAGAGTTTCACTCCAGTCATTATTAATTCCTTAAAATTCATCCTTTATCAAGATTGTGAACATTTTGATAAAGGAAACAATCAGTTTTAACACAGATAAATGGCTCTCACAGCTTGTCCTCTTCTAATGAGTGGTTATCAATAAATATGCGGCACTTGTGTGTCTTTCTTGGTGGCACCCATTTATTCTCATTTAATTTTCAGTAAGACACTGAGAGAGCTGTGATGTCACAATTCAGCGACCAGGCCTCTTCATTGAAACACTCTAATGCCATTCTGATGCTGCAGATTTATTCAGGAGAAACAGTGAGTACAGGATGTTGCCATTTTTCCTTAAAATGTGTTATGTGTCACATCATCTTTGCACCATTCCTGCTTTCAAGCTGTCAGAATATCTGACTAGGCCAGCAACAGTGACCTTACGACCTTCCCTCTTTAGAATCAGTGACACACAGACTCTGCCCTAACATATCAGGAAATAAACTTATTGTTAGACTGATACATTAGCCTGTACACGCTGTGTTTTCTGGACACATTCGAGTCATCTGGGTTCAGATGAGCTAAATGCATTTTCAGAGACACAGTGACTTAAAGTGTGGTCGACCAAGTGGATGTGGACAACTCGAAAGGTTTATTTGACTAAAGACAGTTTTTGCTGTTTTCTTTTTTGCTTATAGGCAGATCAAATGGTCGAACATCTGTCTTCAAAGTTTGCAAACTCAAAACACTTATAGTAGCTCTCTAGCTAGCTTGTGCTAATGTTTCTTTTATAAATTGTCTGTTTAAACTTCTCTTACACTAATCAAGATGGTTTCCTCTCATTTTTACCTGAATCATAAATGTTGGACTTTACCTTTCCTTTCTGAGGCTATAAGAACTCTCCAGTGGTGGTGAGTGGAATGATAAAATATTGATAATATATTGATGTAACACCAAATTCTGGACTCAGCAGTCCAATTGAGCAAGTTGATGACAGCTAAACAAATACAGTTTTGTGTGGAGCTATTTTATCTCTACAAACAGCAACAACGTGGTATGTAATGTGTGTGGGAGGATACTATTGCAACACAATGAACGGTGTCAAACATCTCCGAGTCGGTAAGCAAACGGAATATGATGGTAATGATAAGGTGATCTGAAGAGGAGGAGAGGAAAGAGACAGGTCTTGCTCGGGTGAGATAGAAATAACTGTCATTTGGTGCTGTATCAGATGGAGAAGATGCAGAGCTGTTAGTGACATGATTGTTTGGAAAGCGATTTACATCAGTCTGAAAAACTTTTTTTTGTGTTGATTTTCTAATAATGGGAGCCTTTCTTCTACACTATCTTTTTAATTACCAAACAATGTTTTTTTTTTTATTTTATTTTATTAAAAAGTATTTCTATCTGATTAGAATTGTCAGATTGGAAAGAAAATCAGTGGTCTCCAGTCACATTACTATTCATCACAGAGATGGTGGAATTTGTTCGTATGCACTTTAATAAGCTATAAAAGGACCTTTGCTTAACAGAAGTACAAACTCCTATTACATTGTAGGGACTTTTGATTATGTATAGGACTGATTCATCAATTAGCTGTTTTTCTCCATGTTCTGGCTTTTAATTTTATCTTTATATTTTAGTGTTTATAAATAAAAAGTTCCATCAATGTGCTCTGGTTTCACAGGAAGTCTTAGTTATTTGCTTTGAGTCATCTTTCTAAATTTCAAGCATCCTGCTAATGCAGTATGTTTGGTTGGTTTTAAGGAGGTTTGTTCTTTTCTTCTGCCTGAAAACTGCGTCTGTGTCATCCACATACGAGTACCGGTACCCTTTACACTGAAGATAAAATGTACCTGTACCTGCTATGTTACACAATGTACTATTTTTATAGTGCTGACAGTTTCACTAACCTGATATTTGGAATGAGTCACATTTGAAGCTAACTCAATGTATTCACAATTTACTTTGTATCCTGTATTTGTATAAAAAAGGACTACTCTTCTTACAATGAGCATGCAGCTTTTCAAACTGAAATCCAACCCAGTTATTGCATCTCATTTGCATTTGATTTGTTCTTTTTTCATTCAAATGAAAAAATCCCTGTCTCTGTATCCATTCACCCGCCAAACTTGGGAGGATGTATGTGAGTGCTACCATGCTTTTATTTTACCTGAACCTTTTCAGATCCATTTCAGTTGAGACAGGAAAGACTTTATCAAGGCAGCAATCACCCATGTCAATTGCCAGCCAGGAATTGCATAGAAAATGCCACTTCTGTCCTGTCTGTAAATCCTGCACCACGACATTGCCTACAAACCTGAAAAAATATACAAGGAATGAACCTTATTTATCTAAGACAATCTTTATACATTTGTTATTGTGAAAGCCTACAATTACATAACATTAGTGGCTTAATAGCATTTGATTAAAAAAATTCTCCTGACAAAAATAACAATAATTATTCGATTGGTCAATTAATTCTCTATTTAGCTGCTGTTCAGTCATTGTTAACGTTAATACTGTATATGAAATGATCAGCAGTATATTTTTTACCAGGAAGGATGATTCCCTGAGTTGTTGTGCCACAGTCTGATGCCCTGCAGCGCTCCCAGGGAGAAGGGTGTGGTGAGCAAGAAAATATCCACTGCACCCCTTTCAAACACACGTTTTTTCGGATCAGTGAGGAGGTGGGGTTCACCGTTTCCTTCTGTACCCAGAAGCGTTATTACAACCTGCAATATAATGCCAAAAAACACATTATGGCGGGATATTTAAAAGGGCATGTGCTTGCAACAGCAGCCAATAAAAGTCTTGCTCACTCTCATTTTGCCGGATTAAACGTGTTAAGTCTGGTAATCAGCCCTACCTCTGATGGAACAAACCTGTAAACTACAACAGCATGAAGCGGAAGTGCACTTGGTCCTGCAGGCTGTCATGCTCTACACTATCAGGGTTTCATAACCTGCTAAGGTAACTCGACTGGAACCAGTGCCACAGACTGAGCCTTTATGTTTTGATAAAGCATGTGCAATGCTTTTGAGGGAATAAACTGTGTCCTGCATTTCAGCCCAGATCGCAGCGGTTTTAATTGGAATTAACAAGTCTAAATGTGTTATTCACTTTATTAAAGGAAATCAAAGTTGAAGCTAATTAACACTTGCAACTACTGAAGAGTCATTTAAAATGAGTGCTAATTAAAAAGTTTTCCACTACACATAAAAGCCTGGCGTTCGCAGTGTCAGAGGGTCTTTAGTTCTGACTAAAAGAGGAAAAGACTGTCACTCTGACCAGCGATAATGTTCGAGTGACTGAGTGGGGAAAAAAAAGATTTTCCCATTCTAGACCAATCAGCCTAATTGTTATCAGCTTTCCAAAGGATATCAGAAACATCTGTTGTTATTTTTAATTGACATGAAACCACAAATATAAAATCCCTATTTTTGTCAACACACTTACAAAATGAAACAAGAATTATATAATAACACTAAACTTTCACAAGAGCAAACTGCATTTGGCTCCCTCATAAACAACCTGTTTCTGGAAGTAGAACTGAAACTTGTTGGCCTGAAATTGTTACAGCGTACAGAACCTACAAATCATGGAAAAGAAGAAAAAAATCAATCTTCATTTGTGACTTTTAGAGCAGCAATTCCTAACCCTGGTTCATGAGTAGCACTGCCCTGCATGGCTCATGTGTGTTCCTATTCCAACACATCAAGCTTCCTCATCAAACCTGTAAACAGCCATTTATTTCAGGTGTGGAAATGAAATGTACTTTACTGAAAGCATGCACATGGTGAACTCACTAGAGGATTATGTGCTGGCATGATAGTATTTATTTTAAAACTACATCAAACTTCAGTAACTTTTTCAATTTTCCACCAGCACCTGAAGAAAATGTTTTCTTTAAGTTGTTAATTGTTTTGGTTTGTAAAAAGCCAAAGGTGCATACAGATGCACAAGAGTAGCTGGATTTATGCATAAAACAAAAAATGGCGCAGAAGAGGTGCGGCTGTGTTTTCTGATAAAGAAGCATTACACTGGAGCTCAATTCCAGCAACTTTTGGAGAATTTATGTCAATTTAAAGAAATGACTGCTCAGTATTCAGCTCTGCTACTTCTCACTTGTTGTCTCTTCTTGCTATCTTCACACAGTGCTGAACACCTTTCACTCTGTTACATCTGAATTCACTGACTACAATTCATCATCATATTTTACTGGATAAGCAATGATTGTATTATTTACTTATTGTAAATTTATTTGTAGATTTTTTTTATGTTTGTGTTCTTATTTTGCTTTGACTGTCTTTGACTTAATGTGAATAAACTGAATAAAATGAGATGATCATTAAAACCTGCAGTGTAAATGTGACCAAAGTGCATGTTAGTCCAAATCAAATCAAACTTTATTTATAAAGCACTTTTCATGCTTTGGCAACACAAAGTGCTTTACATGATAAAATCAAT
>JBAMHV010000013.1:20534862-20547205 GCA_037177535.1 Pseudomugil gertrudae
AATGGAAATAAAAACAGGTATGTCAAACTGGGAAAAGGATGGGGTTTGTAGAGAGGGGGTAAGCAAAAGAGATGCGGCTGGACTACAAAGACAAAGAGAGGACAGTGCAGAGGATGAGGAGAGTGACAGATGGATGAGAGCAAAGAGCTGGGGGAAGTGAAGAGGGGGATGCTATCAGATAAGTAAACATAATAGGTTATCTCAGATTAAGTGTTAGTAACATACAGAAACTTCATTATCTATAGAAAAGATAGAAGTTAACCTGCTGCTGACTTTCAAACAACGTAGGCCCTTACTCTAAAGTAATACATGAATGACAGTTGCCGGAACATTTATGCATCCTTAACTCACTTATAATATGCGCGTTATGTAACTTCAGATTTCTTCATGTGTACTAATTTAGCCGGTCTGGTTTGTGACATTGATAAACATGTATGTAATAAAGCAGCTACCTCTGTGGAAGCAGCAGAACCACTGTATTCATACGTTTCTGATTATCATGTTGCATGTCCTTTAAGCCATATTTACTCTAATGCATGCCCTGTAGCTGCAACACATTGTATTGTGATTAAAATTAATATTTTACACTGATGGATGGTAAATATGTGCTTTCTGATTGAACTTTAAACAAGACAGTATCCTGTAAGTTACAAGAGAAAATTATATAATCAACCGGAAGCATGCCTGCACTGTATTTGATTTCTTATGCGGAACATGATAACCCCTTTCACCATCACTGCATGACTGGAACTCTGTTTAAAACAAATAACTTGCATTAAAATGGTATTTTGGTTTGGTCAGGTCTGATGTTATATCACTGAGAGTCATATATTATGTAAAAAGAGTTGAGAAACTCCCAAACTGATAACGGTTTAGCCCTCAGTGCACAACTTGTCTACTCTTCCCACCACGAGTTTAAATTTCATGCTCACTGATTTTCTCTGACACAGTCTTCTTCTGTGTTTCCCCTTTTTAATCTCTAAAAGGCCAGAGCGGAGCTTGTGCATCAAAAAAGGCATGTGATCCAAAGTAAACACAAACGTCTCTTTTTTCCTTCTTTTTTTTTTAAATCCTAAATGTCTTTGTGGTTTTTCTTACTTTGATTTAATTTGGGCATGTACAGTCCATGTTGGTGACTAAGGGGGACCACAAGGATAATTTGCTGGTGGATGTAAAAGCTTTAATGTCTGAAAGCCTGCATTCCAAGAAAGCCTCTGATATGAAGAGCCACTCACCCATAACAAATCATGTGTTCATTCAGTACTTATGTGCAGCACTTTCCATTAAAACTATCGCCTAACAGCTCACCTGTTATCCTTTGGCCCATAATGTTTGGGTTGGTTTTCATTACTACTTCTTGGCCATGTGCAAGATTTTCCCATGATAATGTAGTTAAGTGTATCGTATGGCCGTATAAACTCTGTAATACAAGGAACTAAATGTGGTTATTTGTGTTGGTGATATGTGTCAGAGACTAAAGTACTTCTTTGAAACCTTTGTAATAAAGACATAAGTTCATTGCAATGCTAAATGTTTCCCAGAACTGCACATCAGGTGAATAAACAGAATAAAAATGAGTGAGTGAAACTATTTACTGGAGGAAATCCAGCAAGTGTTAGTGATTGATCTGAATGTGTGGCTGTGAAAAGAAAAGAAAATGATAATCAGCGTGTCTTTTTTTATTTGCCCTGTTCAGCATTATGGTAGACAGAATAACAGGTAGATGGACACAAAGGATCACTTTATGTATTTAAAACTATCATGTTTTCTTTTTTTAATTACGTATTAATTAGACATTATAGAAGACTGACTGTCATAAGTCCCATGCACTTAGTTTCACCACTTTCCATGACATGCAACCGGATTTAGCAAAGGCATGTTATTCTGATGGGTATGCCACTCTGATAAAACACCAGCACACAGCTCAGTGTGGAGGAGAGAGAGACTTTAGGAAGCTTGTGTCTTTTCTGCCTAAAGTGGGCCTCAAATTAGACTCATCAGACAACACTGGTAAAATAAGCAGTTGTGCAAAACTCCATTAAGTGTGTTTAATAATAGCAGCAATTGTGCAAATGGGACATTGCCCCTAAGGGTCAGAAGTAGACAAAGATGGCTCCCAGACTTGGACAACTAGTAGCTATCATGGAGCATGAAACTTAGTTACCTTCACAGGCAGGAACAAATTTGTATATGATATATATTTTTATTTTAAATAAACAATCAAACAACTATAAATAACATCACAGAGTAAGCTGCAGATTGTGTCTCACATCACTGGAGCAGGAAATAGAAAAAAATGACGATATAATCAATTTATACTGTATATATTTTAAATAAAGCATCTTATTGTTTCTGTCTTTACCTGCTCTGTCCTCACTGCTCTTCTCTACATGTCGACTTGTTTGTATGACACAAACAAAGTACTCAGAGAAAAATCAACAGATTAGCTGACAAACACCTCGTCCATCACAACCAAGTCAAGTCACAATACCCGTCATACAGAGCAAAATCACAAATTCACAGAAATGGATTCACACATATAAAAACCTATCATTTAGGAGGACAGGGTGATGCAGCTGTACTGTGTACAGCTCACCTGCATTAAAAAGTAAACACTAAACAAACAAACACACACACACATTAGTCACCATCATTTTATTTCTCTTGAAGTACATAATATGATCTGAGGCTGTTCATGTTGTGTATAATAAGGGCAGCAGAATCTTTATAGTTTTGTCCTGTTGAGTGTATCATGAAAAAATATATATTTTTGGCTTGTGTACTGTACACTGACAACAAATCCCCTCTGGGACATTATGTTACACCACAGAGCCCCCCTGGAGAGAAAAAAAGGCCACAATCCGACATTGATTAGTGCTACAACCTCATCGTTTTTTTGTATTTCTTTAACTATGCTCATATGACGTTCTTATAGAATCAGCAGCATAACAAGACACAATACCTCCTGGAGAAATCTGTGGACGTGCTGCCATGCATTCATGTCCATGCAGGTGGATGTAACTTAAAAAGACGCTGTACAAATCGAGGCTCTTTCAGAGCTCCTGTAAATTCTAGCTGAGCTTGGCTAACTTTACATTGATCTACATGAATGCAGGTTAAACTGTGGTCCACAACTGTCGGTACTTTTCTTGCCGTGTTTGATAAAAAGTTATTGTATGATCACATGCCCCTTTTCCAGTTGTTGTGTAATTATTGTTGAAAAACTTTGATATCGGTGACATGTAAGTGGAAATCGCTACCAGAACTATAGGAACAGGAACAGGAAATAGCAACCTGAAATGTCAACATAAACCAGAAGTCATATGGCACACGCCCTTGTACGCCAGCACAATAAAGGCAATTACACTTGTTTCCATCAGTCTTCTCGTGTATGCAGTGAAAGGCTGCTGAAGTGCTTGTTCTTCAGGAAAGGCTCAGAAAGGCTGTTTGCAGACACCACATTGTGCAGCTACGGCTTCTCTCTTAGACTCCGGTATTGCAAAAACGTTTTATTTCCCCTCAATCAAAAATAAAATTCAGATTTGGGGCTTTTCCAAAAAAAAATCCAGGGCTTGACCCCACCTAAACACGCCCCTGAAACAATGGGCTCTTGACCCCACCAGGTACTGGCTGAGCAAACATGATTTTGGTGCAAACCTACGGGGCTCATTAAACCCCCTTCCATCTAATAAGTACATTTATTTTAAAATCATGCTATGTTTAATTTCTATATACAATCTATTATCTTGTTTACGGAGCTCCTCCTGTAAAAATGGCAGGTTTTCCTGCAGGCATGCATTTTTCTGTGTGCTCTTATGCTCATTTGGGTATGCCAGCCCACTGTGTAGTTACCACCTGCCAGCAGATCGATGCCTCTCTTGAGGCGAGCAGACACTACTCCGTGTTACATCCTTTGGGTTGTTAGTTAATCAGGGCAGCAAGCGCGCATGACCAGCTGCTAACAAGAGTGGGGAAGCAGAGACGAAGGTGCTGGAAACCGAGGGGTGGATGAAAAAGGAGGAATAGTAGAAATGATCTGAGAGGATGCTGAGGAAAGGCAGATGCTAGAGACAGGAAGAAAGGTGTGAAAGTAATTGTGATTGTGGGAGAACTGGAGACGTAAAATGTGGAGGAAAAAGGGGCATGCATTCCCTAACAGATCTGCTCTGTTCAGCTCCAATTTGGCAGCAAAAAAAAGAAGAAAAAAAAGATGATCATTGAGTTATCTTATACAAGGACTGGGACCAGTGCCAACGCTTCACACACATTTCCTCTCGCCGTGTATCTTTCTAACGCTCCCTCAGTTCTGACTGTAGTAGATCAAAGATTGAAGCAGATGTGAATTACACACGAGCTCCAGAGGAGATTTTGAACTGTTGGGAGTGTCAAGGATCATTGAGCAGCACATCACAGAGGTACTCATTATACTGGTACAATCAGAAATAATGCTGTGACACTGTCCTTCTCAAAGAGATGCCCAAATATGACAATGCACATGATGGGATCTAACAGTTTAAAGTTCATTCATCTTGTTTAAAGTTTAACAATTCAGCTCTAATAAAATTTTAGATAGATACAGCTCTGTGAAATAGTATAATGTCTCTAAATTATGTGCTTTTGCACAAACTAACACTGAAATATACGTCATACACTGGCAGCGTGCCATCCCATCATTTATCGAACCGCCTCTTCCATTAGCTGTATATTTTTTTAAAAATCCATATCAAATTAGAAGAATAATTTGCAACCAAATAAAAATTTAATTACATCCTCTTTTCTATTCCTCAAGGGCAGGAGCTCAATCTGAGAGGGCAGAACTCAATTACATCTCATGGTGCAAAGGAATAATGAGGCAGACTTGGAATGAGAAGAGGCTGAGATGGAAATAAGGCAGTGAGGTGGCTGCTGGACACATAGTGACAAAGCAAGATGGAGAGACAGTGTGGGTGAAAAGAAAAATGGTAAGGGATGAAAGATGGAAAAAAGATGACAGACATTATACGATCTGCTGCCAATTAATAATACTCAGCATCCAATCAGATGGGGGTGAATCATCTGCAACGAGTTGTGGCAAGGATGTTCTAGATGCCCATAAGAACACGCTTCATCATGCTACATCAGGTTATTGTTATTACAGGCCAAACACTGCATTATAGGCTTCATACTTGACATGTAATGAGGGCATGAATCTGACTAGCTGAGGGATTGATAATCCCCAAACAAGTTGGAATGCTGATACTTGCAAATCCAATTTAGCAGAGTAGGACCTCCAGTAACAGGTCAGTGATATATGCGCCTAAACACAACACCTTATAACAGGGATCTCCAAATCCGGTCCTCGAGGGCCGGTGTCCTGCAAGTATTAAAAGTTTCCCAACTAAAACACTCCTGATGCATATTATCAGAAGTCTTACAAGTCTGTTAACGACCCATTCATTTCAATCAGGTGTGTTGCTTCAGGGAAGCATGGAATACTTGCAGGAGATCCCTGCCTTATAAAGTCCCTCACAAGTAAAGATGGGTTTAAAAATCTGTAAAACTCAGTGTCTACAAACTGGAAAGCTATTTTTGAAAGTTTCACAGCAGTCAATAGCCCCAGGCTTCACCACCAGCCATTATTCACTGTTCCAGCTCTGTGTCCTGCTACAAGGTGAGCCCAGTGTTATGTTGGCACAATGCCTCCCAAGAAAAATACAGCAAATGGTGAAGAGTTGGTGTTATCCAAAATAATAAAACAACAATCTGTGCTTATTGGCTTAATGGAAGAAGTCCATGATTTAAAGGCTAAAATTTAAAAAAAAAAAAAAAAAAAAAAAAAAAACAATAAAACAAGACAAGAATTTAAAGACGCGTGGATGACCTGGAACAATATACATGAATGAATGATGTCATAGTGAGTGGGCTTATCATCAGGCACCTATGACGTCTGGAGCGGGTGATCAGGATGGTGAGGATGAGACTCTGGTTGAAACAAGCACTCTGGAGCAACAGATATTACGTTTTTTACTCAAAAACTAAATTTAAAAAACATTTCAGCTTGCCAAACCTTGTCAAGAAAAGACAAAGGCACAAAAGCTGTGATTGTCATTAGAAAGGTTAAATCAAATCTGTTGATACAAACTGCTGAATACATAAATGAACATTTGTGAAAAAGAACTCTGAAATTGAAAGGCAAGCCAGAGTCTTTAGGAAGCAGGGAGAAATACAGCCGACGTGGACGAAGAACATGTCTGGATAAAACGGCTTCCAGAGGAGCCGAACATAATAAAAGATGTGGAGAAGCTGGATCAATTCAAAATACATAAAAAAAACAGATATTATTGCAGCTTATGAATAGATTTTATTGTTCTCTATTTTTTTTTCATTTATTGGTGCAATTCTGTTAAAGCACCTTATGAGCAGTGTCCTAATCAAATACCCTTCCTCATTCAATGATGAGGATTGTAATCAGCAATTCAATCAGAAGATGAAAATTATTTGAAAATGGTTTGTCTGAGTGAAAATAGTTTGTGAAGATGGAGATCATGTGTCTGGGGGTTTTGAAATGACCTTTGGCGTCCCCCAGGGGTTGGTATTAGGCCCCAAATTGTTTAACATATACAGAAATTATATTTTTCAAGTCTTCAAACTGCTACAATTAAAATAATTTGCCGACAATAAAAAAATGTTTGATTCAGAATGGGTTATAAAGAGTTAGTTATTACTGTAAAAAAAATGAAGTAGATAAAAAATTAGTGATTAATTATTTTGAATAAATGGAATAAATGTCCAGATATCGGCTGGAGCAGTTGGTTAGCACTGTGGCCTCACAGCAAGAAGGTTGCCAGTTCGAGCCTCGGTTGGGGCGGGGGTCAAACTGGGAATCTTTCTGTGTGGAGTTTGCATGTTCTCCTCGTGTTAGCGTGGGTTTTCTCCGGGTACTCCGGCTTCCTCCCACAGTCCAAAGACATGCACCTTGGGGATAGGCTGATTGGAGACTCTAAATTGCCCATAGGAGTGTGAGTGTGCATGGTTGTTTGTCTATGTGTGTTGGCCCTGTGATGGACTAGCGACCTGTCCAGGGTGTACCCTGCCCCTCGCCCATTGACAGCTGGGATTGGCTCCAGCCCCCCTGCGACCCCCTTCAGGGAAAAAGCGGTAGGAAATGGATGGATGGATGAAATGTCCAGATATTTAAATTAATACATAAAGAATTGTTAATTGAGCAGATAACAAAAAAGCTGTTATGTAGACTGAGTATTTCTGTTATTATTATTACTTGTATAATTGTTGCTCTTGTTTTTACAAATATTGTATTTTATTATTGCATAACTTAGTTTAAATTAATTATATTATTTCCTTTTTATATTATTATTTGGGTATCATTGTTAGACTATATTGTTAACATGACTGTTGATGTATTGTGAAGTATATTGTATCTAGTAATAATTGTTAATGTGAATAATGGGGTAAAAAACAGTATGAGCATGACACAGAAATGCATCTTTTGTCTCTGGGTCAAAGCTCATTTAACTCTTTAAAGAAAACATGGATGCAACATCCAGACTAAACATCAGAGGAACACACAGGCTGATCGAGCTGGTAACTACTTTTGAAAAAGCACCAAAAATGCTGAAAATGTTCCATAAATAAAGGTTTGACATTAAAACATGCTTCTATCTAGTAAAATATTTTTCAGGAAAGGCTTTGCAGATTAGACAATATTGAACTACATTCAAAACCACAGCTTGGCTTAGTATGAGTGTAAAATATGACCCAAAAAAAGACCCAGTCAGATGGGAACATGACAGCATTCTTCACCCAGAGGTCCACCAACTGGTCTCCTAAATTCCCTGTATTTATTACACATTATTAAAAAGATTAAATGTTGCATATTGCTCAACATGATCCTGTCTAAACATGTTTAAAAAATGTGCCCGTCAAAATAAAAAGAATTAACAAATATTTGAATAACAGTAACACATTTTTAGTTATCTGTTAAGATTTATTAACTTTTTTTACTCTATTCTATCCTGAAGAAAATATAGCATTTATGGAGTTTGAAAATCCCCTTTTGTTGGGTTTGTATGTATAAGAAGAGAGGGAGTAAGACAGCTCAAGAACAACAAAGCAAAGCGAGCTGACAGGGATGAGAAATTATGCACCAATTAGGCTGGACCAAACAAGATTTTTATGCTAATGTCATGCTAATACACCTACTGGGGCTGAAACATAACAACAGGGTTTCACTAAAACCATGACATTAGAAAAAAACATCACCTTCTGAGATGTGTGTCTATAGCTGGAAATAAACAACAGGCTCTTTTCCAGGCTCATGGTAAACTTATCAGCTACATATCAAATCCCTGTGTTATCAAGCTCAAAGTTCAACATTTAAAATCCAACTCAATAATCAATAAGTATAATAAATCAGTCCACAAAGAAAGAATGTGTCAGTTTTGGATGACAAAACATAAAAAGTACAAGATTACAGTAAATGTGTAAACGTATGTGTATAATCTTGCAGAATTAATAAGAAAAGTCTATATTTGAATGCATGGCGGGACATGTTCCTTTGCAGTCCCCTGTAGTACATCACTCAGTGATTAAAACCACCCCCACCGTCACTGTTCAGTGTAGGAGTAGAATATATTAAAACTTGGTGGACATCGGGACATTTTCAGTGCTAACTTGTCACATGTGAAATGCTTCTTTAGCTCTGAGGGAAAGTTACATTTGTTCAAATTCCTAAAAGTAACAATAGCAATGACAACAATGGATGAATGCTTTTGGGAGCCAGCCACAGCTTTGCAACAACAGATTTTTTTTGTGACCAGCCCTTCATTTAATACTGCTGGATGAATAAGGACCAGCATGAGATTTGCTAGCAGGCTTTTACTGAGTCTGTTTCTACAATGAAGAACCGTGTTTCTGATCCTGTGACACGAACTGTAAGTAAACCCAAATTTAACCGAAAGACGTTGTTTCTGTTTTGATAGTGTGTGAGCAACGGTAAAACTAAAGCAGGGGTAACAACTCTGGTCCTAGAGAGCCGCACCCCTGCAAGTGTTGGAGTTTCTCTGCTGCATCACACCTGACACACATCAGGCTTAATTAGCAGAGCTTGACAATTTGATAATTACCCACTGATTTGATGGGTACAACACTTGAAGGAGTGCGGCTCTCTAGAACCACAGTTGTTACCCTTGAACTAAAGGAATGAACCTACACTTACCGTAATTTACCTGAATGCTACTAGCAGCTAGCACATATGTAGTAATGGCCAGAAAAGCTATCAAACCTGTAGATGGAAGCTATGGCTACAATAAGTAACATTACTCATATAAGATAACAACTGTGTTAAAAAAACATTAGCTAAATGAAACAATAGATATACCTGGAGGAACACTACAAGTCAAATGACCGGACTAAAAACACCCAGGTGAAACAACAAGCGGCTGCTAAAAACGTAATGATACCTAGGTACCTACATGTAAACCTAAGTAGCTACATGAAATAAATGAGGGATTATAGAGACTTAACGGACTGTGGCTGGAAAACAAGAGTACCAAACACACACATCCTGTTGCATGCATGAGTTGTTCACTTTCTTTTTATGGGTCCGATTCAGGTGATAACATGTACGACTGATTGTTTGTGTTGACATTATTGACTAAGTAACTCGGTTTGTTTACGAGTTCTGCTGCTGCTTCTATGATAAAACAAATGACATGAGCGCTCCAGGAAACTACCCCTGGTAGTTGACCAATCAGAGTATTCTCTTCCTGCTTTTCCTATGTAACGTGAATAAAGGGGTTTGGGGAAAGTGTGATATTATTTATAGCCTGAAATGTTCATAACAGAGCCACTTAAAGCTTAAAGTAGCAATATAAAACTAGAAAAACTACTAGAAAACACAGTGAGCTGAAAGATCTTTTTTTTTTACAAAGAAAACATCTGACCCCACACTTTTCAAATCAAAACTACATCCTTGATTGAATGTGGAAGTGCAGAATGTCTCATTTCCCTGAAGGAAATGTTTGAGTCTCATCTGGACTCTTTTGCCTGCTGTTTCTGTTTTTTTCTGCAGACCAAGATTTCACCTCCGAACCACTGCGCTATCAATGTAAAACCAAAGACAGGTCATTTCAGGCTTGCAGGGTCATTTATTAGCATGGTGGCATAGTGGTTGGCGTTGTGGGCTCCCAGCAGGATGGTTGCTGGTTTGTGACTCGGCTGGGGGAGTTTTGAACAGTGGCCTTCCTGTGTGGAGTTTTCTCTCCGGGTATTCTGGCTTCTTCCCACCCATGCATGCATGTTGGGTTCATTGCTACGGTGAAATGATCATTAATCAAATAGAAGCTATTTTGGATGAAAGCATCTGCCAAATGACTTTAGAATAGAATATTAGTCCACTGATATGCATTAATACAAATTACAGGAAGGAGAGTTTATTAACCTTTCATCAAATCTGTCAGCATTGAGAAAAGTGCCTCCTGTGCAGCCACACTGTCCACACCCAGCAAAGCCTAGTTACTGGTGTGCAGCATAAATAATGCAAACTTATTAGCATTTCATTTTTCTCAGCAAATAAGCAAACAAATAGAGTGGCCTCCAGGAAAATACATTTGTTCTATACAAACAACTTTTATTAAAGCCAGGTGTGAACTTAAGTACGTACGAATTAAAATTCTTTTCCAAGTGTCTGTGGTTGTTTCTATAGGTGTAAGGTTTTACATTGTTTTACCAGAGAGGTGTAATATAAGCAATTCACCATCACTTCAACAGCTTTTAATAGACATTTCCTGGTGGATACACATAGTTAAGAACATAAAAAAACCTCCACGTTGATTACTAAAAGAAAAGACTACACAATCGTTCCGCAGCAGACATAACCATCAAGGCTACGTCCGCTTGCTCAGCTGCAAAATATTGTGCTTAATAATTCACGACTTGAGCTCAGCTCAGCTCTGCATCGTGCCCGCACTCTGGCTAAGTTCACCCCTGCGGAAAATCCTGCTGGGATTCTTCCTGTCCCATTGCCTCTGCCCCTCATTATTCCTCCTTTTTAACCTTCCCTAGCTGTCTGTCCTGTTTTCGCTCTTTTACCCCACGAGTGCCCTGCTTGCCCTCGCTCTGTCCCTGTATATGTCCCAAAAGAAAAATTATTGTTTTGTTTTTTTTTCTCTCTCTCTTCCTCCTTGTGCTCCAGCTTGTCCTATTTACTGCAGTTATCCTCATCTTCTCAATCCTCCCCCCGTTTCTTCCCACTTATGTTTTACTATTTATCACTGCTCCACACTTCTGCCCTTCCTCTCTTTGAGCCTGTTTATCCCTGTTGTTTACTTCTATGTCTTTCATTTAATCTCTTAGGCTTTCCCCTCTTTTCCGTTCACTTCCCCATCTGAGCCTAGCATTGTTTTATCCACGTGGACCAGCTACTCCTTTGTTCATCCCTCATCAGCCCAACAGTACTGCAGTCCAGAAGTCAATGGGCACAGCGAGGCAATCACTAATGTTTGGATTGTAATATGTTTAACTCCTTATGGCCTTATGTTGTATATTTGATACATATTGTTTCTGAGACATTTTTCATCACTTCATGGCAGAAACCTTACTCAAAACCCTGTTGTTCACCATGTGATCCTGGTCTTCTGCACTTGTAAGCAGAAGATTACACTATATTGACATATTCCATTGAAAGGGTCAAATAAAGTTTTTGGATTTAAAATAATGGATGTTTCTGCCCAGTTCTTCCTCATTCAGGCATTAAGGGGTTAAGACTTCTGACACACATGCAGGTTTTCAGTATTTTCATCCTGGAAATGTTTTCATTGATTAAGAAACTTTTGGAAAAGTTTAAAGCTGGTATAAAAAAGTGTCCCTCCTCAGTCGACCAGATCACCGAATATTTCCTGAATACAAGAATTTAATGCAACCCAATTTTAAACATAATATTAATCTAATGTAATCTTTGAATTTAATCTCAAGATAATGTGCAAGGATTAAGGAAATAGTTTAGTAAAACTAAATCATGAAAACAGTCACTAATATGTTACAGTTCTTTTAAAAGCCATTCATGTTTATTTGATGTCCTCTCAGCTGGACAGTAATACTGGGATGTATAAAGAACATTTCGTGGCTACCAAAGCACCAACATCATGAAGACGTTGATTTACAACACATGAAATATCCTCTAAAGTCTTTAATTGCAGATCAGCTGCACTATGGAGTGAGATATGTGTTTTTATTATTCAATCAAAAAAAAAGTTGCTTCAAACAAAAAACTTTACTTCAATCAAAAAAAGACATTTCAATCAAAGAAAAAAAGTCTTCAAATGCAAAAATAGATTTGAGGCAAAAA
>JBAMHV010000013.1:20560435-20577915 GCA_037177535.1 Pseudomugil gertrudae
TCCATCTATCCATCCATTCACCCATCCATCCATCCATCCATCCATCCATCCATCCATCCATCCATCCATCCATCCATCCATCTATCCATCTATTCACCCATCTATCCTTCCATCCATCCATCCATCCATCTATCCATCCATCCATCCATCTATCCATCCATTCACCCATCCATCCATCCATCCATCCATCCATCCATCCATCCATCCATCCATCCATCCATTAATCCATCAATCCACCCATCCATCCATTCACTCATCCATTCACCCATACATCCATCCATCTATTCATCCATCTATCCATCCATCTATTCACCCATCCATCTATCCATCCATCAATTCACCCATCCATCTATCCATTAATCTACCCACCCATCCATCCATCCATCCATCCATCCATCCATCCATTCGATATGGATAGTGAGCTATCATTTACCATAGTAATCCATACAAAACAGTCAGGGTGCTCTTAGCTTTTTGCACACTGCTTCTGCATTTTGACTTATTTTTGTTCAATAAATCATACCACAGTGTAAGACGCCATATGTTGTTGTATATCCTGGGGGTATTTACCTAATTTTGAGACAACATTAAGAATGTGAATGACTGGATACGGTGGCCTCAGGTGCAGTGATGACTGTGCTACATCAACATTGTTTTGTGTACAGTCTTTTTTTAAGGTTTTACTTATCTCAAAACTGTGCTACCGCAATCTCCACTCAGAGACTGTAAAAGTGGCAACTATCAAGTAGTGCCATTTTGAATAAATAGAAGAGAGAAAGCACATTTTTATAAAATGATTCGATAGAAATAGAGCCAGAGTTTTAACAAGTCATTCTTCTTCTCATTAATCTTTGATTTAGTTACATGCTGCACTTTTAAAATTTAATTAGATTTGTTTTTACATGTCAGTATATACATATTGGAGTTAATTCAGAGCCAAGAGTTCATACTTAATATAATAATTATATGCAATTTCGTGCATTGGTTTTGCAACCTGTCCAGGGAGTACCCTGCCAGTTGCTGGGATAGGCTCCAGCTACCCTACAACACTAAAATGGAGAAAGATATAGTGAACGAATGGATAAGTATCCAGCTTCTCTGTTATGCTTAATTAAGTCACTCATTTATGCTGCCATTCTCCACCTGCACCCTAACTTCCAGCTCAGTTCTTTACAGCCTGATTTTCTCTCACACCTGAGTCTGGCTGTGTTTCAGGTCAGTTAAATATAAGATGGAAGCCATCAAAATAAATTAAGCATGTTTTTTTCTACCTGAACAGTGGCAGCAATCATACTACAAATGCACAAGAGTTTAATTCACCCCAGTCATATAAGGATAGATTATAAACTGACACATCCTTGAGAGTTAAAGCAAGGCAGAGCATCTGGCATGTCAGTAACCCCCCTCTGTCAAATGTACCCTTGTCCCCATTCTGTCAGCAGTAAGATGCAACATAGTGGTGCTCTGTGTCACCAAAGCTAGCAAGCTCACACAGACCCCTTACCATTCATCACACAATAGCTGATATACGGTAAATACAGTTTCAGCACATGTCTTTAAATCAGGGGCAGTCAAGGAAGCCATTATCCGGTTCACCACACAATACACAGACAAAGCAGAGAATGAGTGGTTTTACATTTAACTGGATTAGCGTTAAACTAAACCAGCCTGCTGCATTACAAATCAACATTGTTTCCCATTGTTTGAGTTCAGCTGCCCAAGAATGAGAAGGGTAATGGCTAAACAGTGACCGGGTATGGAGGAGTGAGAGCACGTGTGTGAAAAGGACAAGCCTATCTATGATTCAAGCAGCCCAACTTATAATTTGCATGTGTTTATTTCATGTTTAGAAAGCAGACATTCATGGTAAATTACACACTGCAAGGACCTAGGTCATCTGATAACAGCAATTTCAGCTTAAACAGATGTCTTTCAGCACAATTACGGGCTTTACTTCCAGCAGCTGGTGGCTGCAAGTGGACTGACGGCTCAGGAAATGGTAACAGTTTAATAGTAGTAATCAAAAGAAACCCTGACAGTCCCTGAATCTGCACATGAAATGATACTAAAAGTATTGCAATAATCAAGAGGTTAGAATAAGATTTGTATGCTTACTGTCTCACTAAATGTCAGATATTGTTTACAAAACACGTTCATGCTTAATTGTATTTAAGACTCCTACAACAAGGACCTTGGTTATTTAGAAGTATCTGACCATACTTTTCCCTGACTGGTGACCTCCATACTGTATCATGACACAATGTTAATATGAAGAAATGTGCACATTCTGCTAGGGCTACAAATCTTTAGATATACATCAAAAACTAGATTTGGTTATGCTTTTGATGGCTGTTGTGGCGTAATAAAAGGATCTCTGCATGTGTAACAGCTTGCTACAACTTTGCAAATAAAAAAACGTAACATTGTTTCTCAACGTTGCCATGAAGAAGAAAACTGGCTTAGAGCTGTCTGTCCTTTTACATACTGGTATGTTTTGGTTGTGCTTTACCCACAATGGCCTCTGTACTGGTAAATGTTTGTCTCTCTATGTTGGTCCTGAGTTGGACTGGCAACCAGTCCAGGGTGTACCTGCCTCTCGCCTGCTAATTGCTGCCATAGGCTCCAGCTTCCCTGTGACCCTGAGTTGGATTAGGCGGTATAGAAAATGAATAAACAAATCACCTCTGCACTGTAGTCGGCTTCTTTGGTTCACTTGGAGCAAATCGAGAGCCCTACTTGATCTACTTTTATGATCAATGCACAGAGATGCTAAACACAGTATGCAGTGACACAATACGACAATTTAGACAAGAAGATACAGCTTCATCTCATTATCAGAGCTTTATAACACATTGTGCAATGACAAAGCCAACACACAAAACAAATACACTTCTGGTTTGTATAATGAGAACACATGCCCTGCAAAGAAATAAAAATGCTTTGATTATGTTCATTTTTAAGGCTGATGCCTTGCAGCATGGCACTTTTTCCCTACTGGAAGTTACCAGGAAAAGCAGATTACAATACAGAGAAAAACGCAGACAACAGGATAAGACAGAAGATGAGGCTGAGCTTAGATTGAGGGAAAAAGGACAGGAAGTAGAACATGGCACATAAGACATGCATAAGACAGAGGATGTCTGGGAGGAAAGGAAGCAAAGAGGAAAAAGTGGGTGGGCACAAGGGGCTGAGGGAGTAAACACAGAGAAAAGAACTGGAGCAGCAGAGGTGGGGAAAGAGATGTATACTGGTATAACTGTGTTTCTGCTGCAACTACCCAGAAATGATTAATGGCTTGCTGACAGAGGAGCAGATACTGTACACCTGAATGCAAACATCTCTGTTGAGCACACTGAGATTCACCATTTGTTTTTCACAGCCATGTAACTCTGTGAGATTAAGTTAATGTGATATAAAACCCAGAAATTGGGAAGAAAGGCATTTCTAATGACTGTTATTTAAATCTAATAACAGATAGTTTCATCTTATTGCAGCATTAAGTAGTGAAAACAGGCTTCGGCTGTTCTGGTCTTGTGAGAAATTTTCTTGTAACTGTTCCCTGTAAAACAAAACTTTTTTTTCTTAACCGCTATTGAAATTAAAGTCAAATCTCTGATGGGCTTCCTTTATTTCTGCAGCTCTGTGTAGGAAAAAAGCTAAATATAAAACTAAGATTTTAACAGGAAATAAACATCAGCGAGAGAATTAACAAAATTATCCCTTCAGACCCAAAGTAAATGCTACAAATTACAGATGCACTACAGAGTTTTCAAATGAACCCTTTCTGCTGTTTATTAAACAGACAAAGGCAGAGCGAGGTGTACTAGGGGCTGGAGGACCCAGGTTCAAGTTTTTTTAGACTGCCAAATCCCTGTGGACCCCTGGAAGGCCCTTAACCACCTCTTGGGCCATGGTCTGGCAGCATTGCCTCTACTATAGGCCACTATAGGCTGGCTTAAAAAGTAGAGACAGCATTTATGGATCATTTTTATTTTAGAGTTGTTATGTGTATTAATCCCAGCTAAATGGCTGCATTATTAAGAGCAAACTATACAGCCTGGTGCCTTAATATGCAAACAAACAGTTACTCTAAAAAAATCTGATAATATTCAGACATACTTCAACATAAACTGCTTAGTCTGGATTAATTATAATAGGTGTAAAAATATATGATGGATGTTTCACTCACAGAGTAACACTGACTAAACTGAGTAGGAACACAGCAACGAAAAGCTGTGCCATGCAGCTAACTGTGCGCTCCGTGCCTCGGATTCTCTCATCTAACTAAAAAATTGTGGCACACATAGATAGCTAAAAAGAAAGGAGAGAAAAGAATGATGGGTTATTTATAACTGTGTTTGGGTTCCTATTTTATGTATCTGGGTTAAATTAGTAATTACAGCTCGAGTGCAGAGACGGAAACAGCAAAGAAGTAAACACGGCAGAATGAGAGAGAAGGAAAGAATAAATACTGAGCTAAAAAGCCTCATTTCTTTCTTCTTGATGTCTCCCTCATACTTTCTCCACTTTTATCTTTCACAGTTGTTTGTTGTCACTGTTTTATGCTTCCCCAGCTTCCTGCTGCTGTGCTTTTCATTACTTAATTTGTGAACTCTTTCCAATTTCCTATCACTTCCCATGGTTTCCTCCTTGTCTGTCTCTCTCTCAGTCTCACCTTTATTCATCTCACTATCCCCCCCTCTCCTCTTGCACAATCTTCTCTTTGCTTATATAACAAACAGTTTCTGGCGACAGCACTGATGGATCAAGTGGCAACCTATTAGAGTTCGGGCCCATAGCTACCCCCTGGAAGTCCTATAAGGTAATCTGAAAATCATCCCCGACGGTGTGCTGTTTGTTCCTAACTTTGAATATGGAGCAGCTTTTCCTGTGGCTGCTTAGCCAAGCACAATGCAAATGTAGCGCATTAGCACGGTGCTGAAATCCCTTATAGCCGTGTCTTACACATTTATCTTTCACCTGCTAAACAAAGTCGAACACAAATAAAGGACTGGGCGACTGTGCTGTTTTGAGGATGTGCTGTATGTCTGTCCACAGCTTTGCAGACCAGCAACTTGCTTTAAATCAGTTTTTGATGCATCATACCTAATGTTTTCTGTAAATACATAAAAAAAAATACTAGCCGAAGGAGAAAAAACATGTAAGGAATCCTTTATATAGGTCAATGCAGACCTACAGCACAGTGCAATAAGAAGAGGCACAAGTAAACAGCAATGCAGTGTGTGTGTGTGTGTATGTGTGTGTGAGTGTGTGTGTGCGAGGTATTCATCGATCTGGGTATAATTTTTTAACTGGAATACTTTAAATTGTGTCCAAAAAGCAACACATCATATTTTTTTGTGTTTTTTATAACTCTTGTTCATGTTAGTAACAGAATCCTTCCTCTTATAAATTCTCTTCACACTTGGTATAAAAATTTATTTTGAGGGACTGAACATACAAATGCACAATCCCACAAATGCCACTACACAACTGCCTCTCACTTCATGCACCAGATATAACTTCTCCACTCTAAACATAAATAAACATAAATAAACAAAGTATTGAAGTATTGTTTCTCCTTGGAAAAAATCCATTGTGTTTATTTTAACTCAATTCCTTCTTAGTGTGAGAATAATGCAGAAGTGTCAAACTCCCGACCTCGAGCGCTGCTATTCTGCAGGTTTTTGTTGTTTCTCTGCTTCAGCACACCTGATTCAAATTAAATGCATCCAACAGTCTCTTCATTATAACCCAAAGAAGTGTGTTGGATCTGAGGACAGGAACCTGCAGCTATCTGTGTTATTACATTTACATCTATATTCATTCAAATCAGATCAACCAAGATTAAAGTTAAAACTTTGAAGACAGTCAGAATTTCAATCAGCAATTTAAGAATTGTTCTAAATGAATGTGAGAAGCACAGAAACACTGATACGTGTCCATGTCATGGTCTTTTTTTCAGTACTGAAGGTTTGTTTTGTTTGTTTGAGTTTTAGTGCGGCTTCCCCTTGTTGTTTTTTCTCTCCAGCTAAATGTAATAAAAAGCACATTTACTCGAGTGTAAGCTGTTTACCTTAAACAGAAAAAATGAATTCAATTTAGCAAACTTTTAATCTCCCCTTTCAAGCTGTTTAGCAAAGTAGTCTAGCTGACCATTAGCATTTAATTAATGCGTCTATAAATTTGACCACCAAAATGAGATAACTGGGAATAATAGGTAATTGCACTAATCTAACCGTAAGTGTACATGCACTTCTGAAAAGCAATGAAGGACCCTTGTTTTAATTTTTTTAATCTATTATCATGTACACTGTGATGTCACTTCCTGTTATTTTCAAAACATCTTTGTTGAACATGGCAGTATTCATGGTGTTAGCAGTAGCTGCTATCATGAGAGCAAACAAGCCTGGATTACATGTGGACACACTGTTTTCACTTTACTTTCTGGCTGCTGCACAACACCATGTTCACCTTTTGTGTTTTGCTTACGTTGAGATTGAGTCATTTCTCCCTTTTTAACAGAAGGCATGGAAAAGATGGAAACAATGCACGCGCAGTGATGTACAAAACCTAAATAAATAAGATATGTACAGACATGCAGGTATTAGGGAGAAATCCAATTGTGTTAATCTGATTTCTAGTAATTGGATAACTACTATTATCTGGTAAAGCATATCTGTGTATGCTGACTGCGTGATCAATTCAATTTCAGAAATCAGATAATGATCAGATTTTGGGTGTCATCCAATCAGACTTAGTGCTTAGCATCATCTCCACTGTCTATGCATTGTTATCTATTTGTTTATCCATTTGTAGTGAAATGTGAAGAGTGCAGGACCTATAGAGACACAAACAGATACTTTTCAAAGGTATATAAAAAAGCCCTTAAGCAGAAATCATGGAAGCATGTATAGTATATATCCAGTTACATCAGTCTAACTTCCTGCTGAGTAAAGAATTATTCTAAATGAATCAATGTAAACGAGCCTGTGTTTAGTTCACACAAGACAAAATGACATGAGCATGATGCTTTACATAAATTAAATCTCAATAAAAAGTTGACTAAAGCTGCAAAAGGACACATCTCAGCAGGTTTATAGAAACAATCAAGAAACTGCAAATGAAAAACATACTCAAGAAGTATTAAATACTATTGATGCAATGAACCATTTATAGGAATTATTCAGTTCAACCACCTGTTTCTTCACCATATCATCTTCTTTATACTAAGACCAAAGCTAACGGAAAGCTGTGTGTCTGCAAAGCAGCTTGTAGCACCAGCACAGACGAGGTGTGTGATGGGCCAATTTATTCCTACTCTTACCTCCCAGTCTGGTCTGTGCTCACCCACTGAGCCCTATTCCTCTGATAAGCCCCAGACTTGTACAAGTCTCACGGGTGAAATGGACCACAAATGACATTTCCCTGAGAAAGGTTGCAAGCTAACACAGAGCAGCCATTCATGACCAAGACATTAAGGATTCAACACAATTGAAAGAGGTACAGAGGAAGACTCGGCCAAACCTTCATCTGGTTTAAATGTTAAAATACCGATAAAGGTCACAGAGCAGCAGAGGATGTTTCCACAGAGATGGAATAAGGGAAGACAAAGATTATGAAAATAGAAAAAAAAGACCAAATACTGACTGAAAAACAATAAAATATCCAGCCTGTTTTTTTTAAAGCTCATAGAAGATTGAAAGAATCAGGTCAAACCAACATTTAGAATTTGCCATCGTACTGTAAAATACATAGTAATGTGGCAAAACATAAAGGAGACAAAGAGCATGAAATGTAGCAAGAAAATGGGCTAAAACTGTAAAGGAACAAATAAGGAATTAAAGCAAGATGTACTACAGAAAAAATGGATGATGAAGAGACTCAAAGGCAGAGAGAAACTAGGGCAGAAGCAAGAGGAAACAGAAGGCCGGTGTTTAAAGTTGAGCCATCACAGCCACTAAATCCCTGACGTTGCCTTCCAGGACTCGTTCTGCCCGGTCCTGCCACATCCTCTGCTACCTTTCAGAGTTTCACTCCTTCATATCCATCTGTCTCTCGTTCCTACCACTCCAGCTCCTCTCACTCACTCAGTGTTGCAAATGCTTAGCTTTTGTGGTAACATCTGATAAAATGCTGCAATCCCTTTTTAATATACTGACCCAGTGCTCTCAGAAGTGTTTGTCCACTTTACCCTCATTCCATCCATCTACCCCCTTGTTTGTGTCCTCTTCATACCCTTTTAAGTTCTTCCTGTCTGACTCAGTGTCAGTCACAGTTTTGACTCATTCTTTCTGATTGAAACGCAAACACGCAGCGAAACACGCGGTTTCCTAGTTTCATTTGATAGGAAAGAAAAGCAGAAGTCAACAGCAGAATGTCAGTTTGCATGCAAAGACTGCTGATTGGTCCACTTTGAACATATTCTGACCTGCTTCCATGGAAAATAAGATTTGTTTGGAGTGGTGTGAACAACCAGCTGCTTGAAAAACAGGAGTCTCTGTTCACTTGCAAGTGAACCCTGGTGGAGTTCGTTTACAGTGTGAATGCAAACTGAACCAAACTGAAAAGACACATAAGGTGCATCTTATTAGGTTTGAATGCCACCCCATGCCTGCATAAAATTACGGTTGCTATATTACCTGTGCTTAATGAAACAGAGTAAGGGGACCTAGCATATCAATGAGCCTCTTTTACAGTGATTGTTTCCGACAGTATCATCCCAAAAAATCAGGTTTTCCAGGCAGTTTAGTCTACTTCAACAAAGTGCAGAGTTAAACCAAAAGAATCCGCTGGTCCTCTGAAAGCTATACACATATTAAATAAAGCCAGAAATAACAACATAGTTGGAAAGTAACAGTCTCAATAAAACAAAATAAAATAAAATAAACTTTAGAATGACATTTTTTTCCTGTTGTAGGCCTATATCGAGTTTTACAGAGGAGTTTAATAAATCATTCATTTGCTGAATTATACAGCAACATCTTCACTGAAAAAATGTTTAAATGAATTGTTCAGTGGCTAATGACATTTACTGGAGGAAGAAGAAATAAAACACACATGGAGTTCCTTTAGTAAGTAACAAAAACTCTTAAGGAGACTTAATTAGGATTCATACTCGGAAAATGTAACCAAATAAAGATTTCCATCTACATACAGACCTTTTCCAAACACGTTCAATATTGTGGAAAAGTTTATTCATTTCCATAATGATTCATTTCCCATTAAAAAGGGAATTCAGGGAGTTTTTGTGAGTTTAATGAGCTGGAAGCCCAAATTATGTAAAAATAAACAAATACTTGGAATTGTTTGAATTGTGGGTCCTGCATCTAATGCAAGTATGACCGAAGTATGGAAATGAATACAGTGTCTGAATAAAGTCTGTATATAATAATTATAACAAATGCATTGATGTCCTTCATCTACACAGCACAACAAAGAGATGTTATTAAAGACATGAATGAATTATGGCTTGAAACTGCGTGATGCTTAGCAAGGATGACAAAGCAACATCCTTTTGGTTTTTGGTGCAACGCGTGTTAAACATCCTGCATCACAAGACATGTTGGTGTGTGGAAACCCTAGTTACGCCATTTTCACAATATCCTAATGACCACTGAGGTGCCACGGGGTATATCGAGTCTGAAAAACCACAATTTGAGAAGTGAGAAGTGAATATGGTTATGCAACGAAGACATGATTATTAAATTGTCAAGGTGAATTAAAGAAATGAAAGACTTTACTGAAAATATCAGTAAAGAAGCTCTGTGGACGTAACTGGCAAACAGATAATCATTTACTATTTACTACTAAAAGTGATCATCTGATGAAAACATGGTGATTTCACAACATAGCCAGAACCAATCCTGCCATTTCAGAACAAACACATGAAACTGGAGCATTAACACCACAGGCAACAGCCGGCACATCTGTGCCCAATAAATGATTTGCTGTGACGGATTCGTCCTTTCAATTTTCCCAAAAGCTAACCGATATGGCGTCAGTGTGGGAAGGAAGCACATGCTCTCGTGAGTACAGCTCCACTCCCAAACAAATGTGTGTGTGTTTCTAAGGAATTTTATAAAGGCAAACAGTATAACAGGTTATTGATAACTGCTTATTTTTAAAGCTGATCACAACAAGACAGGCGAGAAAAGTTGTGTAATGAGGCAAAGTGGAAAACTGGGTGTGATACATTCACAGTTTGGAAATCACGCAAGCGGTCGCCACCGAGATAAAAGGCAACTTTGTGGTTTGTTATCTCACACTTCACGTGTTGTTGTGATCTATGTCCCTGTGTGATGGGCATGCCTCTGTTTCCCTGGCAACCGGGATCTTTACCTCCACCTTATTTGTAAGCAGCAGCCGCTTGTTCGCCCAGTTCTAACAGCACTCGGCTATTTCTAATCCCAGTTTGCATGTCATTTCCTTCCTCTCAGACCTGTGTGGCTTTCACACCATCATCATCTCTCTGGCATGTTTATAGCCGGTGGATTACATCAAACCTTTTTCCACTTATACTCAGCTGTGTCTGTGCTTGGACCTTTTATCACACCTGTAATAATGAGGATGCCTTTATGCACATGATGACCTGCTCTGATTGTGCTAAACACCACTGTCGGAATACAATTTGCCTCCTTTTAGACATCCTTTTAAAAAAAGGGCTTCCTGATATCAGCATTTTGTACATATTCCAACAGCAAGACTAAAGGCCCATTTTTGCTGTTTACACTAATGTAGGCTACATAACACGAATAAACAAAACTTTCTGTAATCATCCATTAAAAACCTTTTAAAAAGACTTTTTAGAGCAACATCTTGCACAAGCTTTCATTCATTTTAACTTGCAGAAAAGTTTAACTTGAATGTTTCTTTTATTGTTTGTGTCAAATCTAAAGAAATGTGACCTCAAATAACACAATATAATTCAAACACAAAAAAAACAGAGTTACTAAAATATCCTGCATTTTGTGGGATTTTGAACAAATCCCTACATGGTTGCACCAGAACATTTTGTTTTAGCTGCTTCTGAAAAAACCAAGTTGAATCCGGTAGAACACAATTCTTCAACAAAGCCCCTTTTGGCATCTCATATACACATTGTCTGCTTAAAATGAGATGTAATGCTTACTGAAAGCTGCTACAGCCAGTATAAGTGTAACCACAATGGAGATCCAGGAGACCCACAGAGCCTTCTTCCTGTAACTCTGTGCCTCATGGGGCTTCAGGCGCATGCTGCTCTCAAGAAGACCTACAAAGAGAGATACGGACAGTTCAGTACTTTCTCAATGTACTTTGTCAAATTAATTTGATGTATGGTTTTACTGGGTGGCCATGGCAACCAATTAAGCAGGAGGTCCTTGTAGTCAATTAAAACAAGAAACAAAAAGTTGCTCTGTCTATTCTCTCTGTAAAATGTTAATCTGATCCAGTAAGAATCACTGGGTGTGTCTAGATGAAGTGTAGGTGAAACGTACTGTAAAGGATGGAATTGGAAACACCCAGTTTAATGGGAATTACCTTTTTATGAAAGAACAGAATTCACATTAAGTCAAATAGCAACATTATTTACTACTTTGGCTAAGAAAAAATTCCCACTAAAAAGATAAATATTCTGTCATACCTAAAAATGTTTAGATGTTAGCAAAAAAAAACATTAATTTACAAAACTTTTTAAAGTGTCTCTAAATTTTTATAAAACTCAAGCTACATCAGATGAAAAATCTAATCTAGTAAAATAAGACAGTGCTAAGCTAAGTTTGCAGCATAGCTGTGAAACTGTTATTGTTAGCTATATGCTAGGAGCAGTAGTAGTAACAGAGATGCTTCCAGTGATTAAATAACCAGTAAAATACATAAAAAGTCCTCTGATTCTATGACATTTAATGGTGTTGCCCAAGAGAGGATGCTTATTTTTTGAGCCGGCGCAGGAAGCAAAGGCTAGTCATGTTATGTTTATGGATGACATCAAGCAACTGATTAGGCCTTGCTGGTGGTGTATCACTTCCCATGTGACCTCTGAATAATTTTATAATAATTTGTAATAGGCTATGCATGCACAGTATGCAAATACAACAGACAGATACGCTCAATCATTTTCATTGCACATGTTAAAACAGTTAACAACAGTTTAAAACCCAGAGTGTGTACCTGCCTGGTAAAAGGAAAAGAAAAATGCACACGAAGACATAAAAAGAAACTTGGTATTATTACAAAACTTCTTTGTTACTTGATTTAGGTCATTGTATAAAGCACATTTTTAAAATGGTATTTCCAGAGGGAAAGTTCTGGAGGCGATGACGTGCCCTATTTCTACATTCCTAACAATGAGCAAAAATTGTCTTAGATTTCCTCAATTCCAAGAAGAGACGGGCTCCATGTTGAAATGGTTTGTTGTTAAATCTGTCATAAAAACCAGCAAGAAGACACCCAGTAAGCGTTCTTCAATATGCAACTACTTTAAAATTAACAGATTGTCATTCGTTTCCACAAGAGTAAAGGCAGAATACTGAACTCACACAGCAACAAACCATCATGCAATGTCTGCAAACACTCTATAAACTATTAAAAAACCTTTATATGCACTATAATGGACATTATAGTGCATAAGTAAAACAGAAACCAGGAGCAATCTGCTCATGGAAGCTGTGTATTAAAGTAATCCGAGTAATGTCATGTTAGGATGTGCTTTTGAGAAGCAGACAAGCTTTAATTTTGTAATCTAACAGACTAAAGAGAGATGACACTAAAACAAGAATAACTTCCAGTTTAAAAAGTCTGATTCAAATGGTAATGGCTCTCAGCCCAGCTGGTGTGTGTGTGTATGAGAGAGAGAGAGAAAGGGGAGATAGTCTGTCTGAAATTACTGACTTGACAGCCCAGATTTCTAACTGCCTGTGGCTCGTTTATTCTTGTGAAATGTAAGAATGGTTTTGCAGCTTCGTGCATCATTTATTGACTTGAACTTTTATATCCAAGAGAGAGCTGAGCTTTTTTGGCTGTCACTGTAACCAGTAATTTGTCTGGGTGATTGTTATAGTTGCCACAAAAATCTAATGGATAATGGGATCTGTGCTGAAGGGGAAAACAAGACTACTTTAGCCTCTGAACCTACAGAGCTCATCATTTAGGCGATGTACCAGTATCTTTATTCAGGGGTAGTTTATGCACAATTAAAGTCTGTAACTTAATTAGTTTTCATCCATTACGTGTCAAATTTTGCCTACGATTTTTATTTAAAAATTTACCTTAAAGTTACACCAATTATTTGCCCTGATATTTCCTTCTATGTGGACGTGGTAGCTGGAATCTGTCCCAGCTGATACTAAAATAGATTTTGTTTTGGTCTCACAAATGTATTCTGACATTTACACATTCTTTTTCCCCTGGAAAAATGATGATTTAGCACATTTACTTTTCATAAAACTCCATAAAAAAAATCCCTGTTGTTTCATTTTGTCACAATCTCATAATAAAAAATACATATAAGTATGTTTTATATAACAAGCCAAATGCACAAATGTGTAATTTCTGATTGTCACACATTAGTTATGGTGCTGAGATGATATCACTTACTGACTGAACTTTTACTGTAAATGGAAACCATATTGCGCTTTTGATTATGCATTGAAGAGCTGATGACTCACATGATATTTTGTAGCATAAGAGGGCATTTATCCTGCCACTAACAGAACACTGTTAATGAAATAAAGCACACAATAACCAGAGTTAAAGTGTGATGAGAATATTTTTCTGTCAAATTTCCATTTACTTTCAATTAAATGTCCATACTGTATATTATCTAAGCCTGAGAAGTGTCCCTATCTGTCATGCAACCAGGTAGAAACTTTTTATGGTTGTTAAACTCCATCCATTCATTTTCTACCGCTTCTCGGGGAGCTTGAGCCAATCCTTAAAGCCAAGCTTACATCGGGCGAGAGGCGGGGTACACCACAGGTCGCCAGTCCATCACAGGGCCAACACACACAGACAAACAACCGGTTGTTAAACTCCTCTGATAAAAACTTGTCTTTGGCTTTAAGATTTCAAATTCATAGTCTTTTGTTTTTAGCAGGGTTTACAGGATTTTTAAAGAATAGCTGATTAGATTATACTTGTGCCTGAGGTTGAACTTTATTGAACTAATAAGGATTTATTTTTGCAGACCATAACGCCATAATACCTACCAGTTCAACCTTTTTTTGGCCTGGAAGTTTACTCCCATGTTTCCAAAAAGAATAAGTCCAACATCTTTCTCCAATGCAGCCCTATCCCACCAGAAATCATGCAACCTTTCAAAAAATATAAAGCTTAAAAGGTCCATGGGTCAATGCTTTCCAATAAACTTCCCTCTGATTGTTTAAAGGAACATTTAAGCACACTTTACTCACATAAATAAGTTCATTCATTTCAAACATTGTAAAATGTCACAGTCCACATGCCTACCATGCTTGCTTTACGTTAGCATGGTTGTTAGGCAACACATCAACTAATTATTTCCACATTCCAGTGTCAGTCCGATTTCTTCCCAGCAGCTCTTCAGAAGCTACCCCCATGCAAGGTAACATCATAGATATGTTTGTAGTTTCACACACATTCACACAGCTTCTCATTAAAAATGTGCACGTTTTCTTTTGGTTTCTCTTTCCTAATCCTTTTTTTGCCACAGCATCTGGTGGCACTGCTGCATGTGCTGCCTTCTGGTGCACTTGTAGAAGTTCTGTGACACTGTAATGAATATATACAGCATGAATGTAGATAATAATGAATAGAAGGCTCCGTCCATGTTTAACACTGATCATATATGAGCCTTTAGAGTCACACGTGAAACATCCCGCACATAAAAACGTGTACAGATGTAGCGTGTTGATGTGCTAATAAATTCAGAAATAAGCTGTATCAGAGTATGGACCAGACAAAAAAACATTTTATAAAAGCTACATTTATGGGTGCTTCCTGTTAAAGTAACATGGTTTGTTATAGATCTGTCATGAAATCAGGTTGCCCACTCCCATCTCATTCCTCTTTGTTGCTGCAGCAGACTTCACTACTGGTATCAAATATTGCTGCAGTCAGTCAGTCATGACCCTGATGTCAAACTATGCTTTCTGCATATGTGTGGTTGTTGCTTACTCATGCTCTCAGTCTGAAGCGGTGCAAACAAATAGAAATACAGCATGCAAAAACAGTTGCAATTATACCCAGTTTCATATGCAACTACTTTGTTTGTTTCTTTAAGAACCCACAATTCATTATGTACATCTTACTCATAGCAGGCCACAGGAGTACAATGAACTCATGTTAAAAACACCTGGAGATGATTTCAGTATTGTGACATGGTGCATTCACTGGCAGGAATCTGCCATCACTGTTGTTTTAATGGGATAGATATGTTTAGCAATAGTCAGGTACTGTGTTGCTGGTATTAGAAGGCTGAAAGAGCACTAAATAATTATTCCCCTCACCAATCCTTCACCCACGGTCAGAAGTTTGATCCAAGGAAGGACAGATCTATGTTTTCATTTAGCTTCCAGCTAGTTCTGACCATCTGGTGATTGTCTGGATGGTGTAGCAGAAATGGAGCCTCAACAGGCCAGGCAACATTTTTCTATCTTCCATTGTTTAGTTTTAGTGTTTCTATGTGAACTGGTCACGGTTTGTCATGTGCATTGGTCTTGACCACATCTACATGACCACATGCAATGAGTTGATGGCTGATTAGTTTTTGTGTTAAAAGGGAAAAATACAAAAAAGTAGTCCTTTGCTCACCATGCACTCTATGAGTTTTATCATAGGAGGAAACAAAATAAAACAGATTTCTTTGAAGAAAAAAAAGCCAAGAAAAGTTATTAAACCAAGCAGTTCTACAAGGAGGGATAATCACCCAGAGAAAGCTCTTGACAGGGCAGGCTGAGTAAAAGTGTTCAACTCTACTTACATGTCATGCCTCTGTATATGTGCATGTTTACTTTCATGTAAATGAGCCCCTGTAGAGATTATGCTTGTCAATAAACTCTGAATTTTGGCTTGTTCCGAGGATGAAAGTTGGTCCTGGTTCAGAGCTCCAATCGCATTATTGTTGTGTTTAGACACTGTATTGCTATTCCCACATGTTGCAAAACAGACCTAACAGTTTTCTATATTCACAGACCCTGAACTCTGAGTAAAGCTGGTGGTTCTGCAGTCAAACTGTGGGGTCCATTTACAGTCCATTTCCAAACATAACTACATGTTTCACTGAATGTTAAAACACATCTAATGGTTTTCAGACTCATATAATTGTGCACCTTACATATAATCACGCACAACACTTCAGAACATCAATTTATTGCTGAACATATTAGGAAGTACAATAGTCCTTATACTTTAATAAATATGCTAAATATATTCTTCCTTTCTCCACAAGATTTGACTATTTTCAGCCCAAACATAACCAGATCTTTCCTGACAAAAAGGTTTTAAACTGAGTTCAAGGGAGAGCACTCCTAAGCAAGATAGTGTCCCTGACTTTCTAATAAAATCTACAACATGAAACTTATCAAATAACAACAAATAACCACGATGATAAGTAAGATCCAACGAGATTTTCCTAAAAAATATTATAGAACTAACCGCACAAAGAAGTGGAGGCTCCTATGAAAGAACATGAACTTTACTGAAACTTTAACTGGCTCTCAAGTATGCGTGTGTGTGTGTAGTAGTGTGTAGTAGTGTGTAGTAGTGTGTACAGCAGAGTGGAGAAGTGAGACAGCGTGGTAAATCACTCTACTCACATGATCTTTGGCTGGAAGAACAGACAGAAGGCATGTGCTCAACATCTTCTCACAGCTTACATCAATCTGTGATCCAAGCACAGGTCTGTCTGTGTGTGCAAGTGTGTGTGCATGTGTGTGTGTTCTTGACACTTGTTTCTGTCACAACTTTTTCCAATAGAAATAAATGAACACTTAGATCAAAGATTTAGAACCCAGTTCCCATATAATCATGGTGAGAAGGAGAAAACATCATGGAGGGAGAACATTTACATTTCTGATGATTATCAAAGGTTTCATGTGATTCCACTTTAACATTTAATGAGTTCTGGCCAGAGGTGAAGCAACAGAAATTTTTTAGTGATTGCCTGCTAAGATTATAAAGAAGAGGAATGATAAGCAGGTTTTAAATTAAATTGAGAAAAAGAAAGTGAGTGAATTTAGACATTAATAGCTTTTATGAAAGTGAGAATTATGTTGAAATGTACGGGCATGACTGGGCTCGTGTATGCTTAAAAGTTGCTTTCTGTGCACAACCGATTCTTTTGCTTGGCTGATAGTTTGTTTCCTGTTCTTTCCATTAACTCAAAACGCATCATCATCACTGTCATACAGCTTATAGCAGGCATGTAAAGGGGCACAAGCTCAATAAGTTACCAACATTTTAAGTCAGATTTCACAGAAGATGTGAATGTTGCTGGATCCAAACTGTTGATATTAGAGTATCTG
>JBAMHV010000013.1:20578015-20602814 GCA_037177535.1 Pseudomugil gertrudae
TATATATACGTTGTTTACAAGCTCAATAGATAAGTAACAACAAAACCCAGAGAACCCCAGGTATTCCATATATTACCACAACAAAGTCCACAAGGTCAATACAATCTGGTGGGAAAGCTGCCAGCATACCATCCTAAGAACCTTGCTGACTCATATGTGTGTGTGTGTGTGTGTGTGTGTGTGTGTGTATGTGTGGACATGCATGGTAAAATATCAGCCACAGTTATGCATCTTATGATAAACTATCTGAACTAGATAAATAATCTGCTGATTGCAGGAATCATGATGCTCATGGTCAAATAAGGAGGTTAAGCAGTTAGGGTGAATCCTTTGTGTTGTGTCTCTGGATAGCGCCGCTCCTTTTAGGGTTAATTTTTTTAATCCGGTCTGTTAACCTGAGCTGTGTCCACATGTCCATACAATTCCCTAACCTCTCGTTTACTACATAGGGTTACACTGTATAGCACACTATGCTGTGCTTTCATTATGTTGGTAATTCAGACATGAAGCTCACTACGTTAGCCTTATCACACATCACTACCAGCTGTAACTATAGTAACCACAACACCGTTGATGATGTCATTTCAAATTCCTTATTGTATTGTATTCTTTCTTTGCATCATATCTATTCAATAGAAGAAATAAAAATGAATTCTCTATCATTTTTGTCATTTCCACCATTGTAAGTTTAGAGTGCACTACTTTTTCTCTTTCTGGACATTCAGACACCCCTAGAAAATAGTGTGACCACTGTATAGGTTACTAAATAGCTAATGGTGTGCACATACTGATACAGCTCTGGTTTATAATTGTAACTACATGTTCATTAATGCCATTGAGATCCTGTAATACACTTATTGAATTGTCTTTTATGTTAATTGTTAATCATCAGACCTCATAAGAAACTCGACAGCTAGACTCCAACGTTTGGTAAGTTAAAAGTACATAGCAAGAGTAAGAACCTATGCACATGGTTTGGTCTATATGTTGCAAAATATATCCAGAAGTCACTTTCAGAACAGCCTGTGATTCATGATTTAAGAATTGTGACACAGTTATGTTTTGCATGTTACGATAATCATGCTGGTATCATAAATATCTGTTTATTTTCTAAAAAATACTTATTAAAAACTAATATCAGTTATTAATAATATTAGTAATATTTTAGTTTTCCTGTATGTTTTTTATATATATGGGAAATATTATTATAGTAACAGACATTAGATTTAAAGGTTTAATGTATTATAATTGTTTGTCTAGAATGAGTTTACATTTAGTTGTTAAATACCTTAGTTCAAGTTTAATAAAGTTACTACTTTGTTATTTTTTCTGTGAAATTATTTATGTTGTTATAAAGTAAACATGCAGTTAATCTGTTTATCTAGATATCAAAGTGGAAGACTTGATCATTCAATCACATAAGACTGAATTATCTTAGCCTGGCTATACTAAAATGCTAAAACTAATTAAAACAGATTTTTGGAAATAAGATTTTTATTAGCTACAGTATCTTACTATCATGTTTCCAAAGCACATCACAAACCAGTGTAAATAATGTCCCCCATGTCCACAGCTCAGAATAGATAAATACGTTCAGGTCTATGTGATCTTGTTCGTTTTTGTAAACAGCCTACAGATGCAGCGCTCTGAGGGGCTGCATCTGCCAGGAAGGAGGGGCTTTAGCCATTTCAGAACTGCAATAGACTATTGAGAAAGTTGAGCGGAAATTTCTGTTGTACAGAGATTAGCAATGGCACTGGCATTTTATTCCCTCTCTGCACTCCTGTAACAATGTCACCATGTAACAACAACAGCCACGTGTCACTCACCCACAACGGACTTCATTAACATTGCATGGTGAAGTACTTCTCACCCACATGACCTTTTACAGGTTTATTTGGTTTCTTCCCAATTAGTCACTTCATTTAGCCATGATTTACAAGCTAACTAGCCTGGAAATGTTAACACAGTTCAGGATGTCGCTAACATTTAGGAGTGGACTTGGTAAAATTCTATTCTATTCTATTCTGTTCTATTCTACAGGCATTTATCAGACGCTTTCATCCAAAGTGACGTACATCAGAGAATAAAACAACACAAGCATGAAATCAAACAACAGGGAACAGCATAGATAAGTGCCAGACTGCTGCAAGTCTGGTTGGACACAGGTGTTGTCCTGAAGTGCTAGAGACGTTTTTTTAGTATATATATTTCCTATTTGTTTCCCAGTATCATCAGTGCTGATGTGTGGCTAAGAGCTGGATAGATCTTAATCAAATAGAAGAGTTAAGCTAAGTGCTGAAATGCACCTTGATCAGCTGAGTCTTTAGCTTGTTAATAAGATACACACAGAAACCTCTTGTCTTTATCCTGTTTCTCAGACTTTATAAGAACTGCTTCTGAGCGTTTGGACAGTTGTTCACATATTCTGCTACTTGAAACGCGTTCATTTAGAGGACAATGTCCGTCAGGTTCCAGCAGGTCAATAAATCACAATGAGGTGTGGGAGCGTTGTTGCCATGTTTTTCAGTAACTGGTAACTTTTTATTTTTAATATGGTGCACAAAGAAATGGCACCAGGTATGGAAAATGTTTTTTTTTCTCTTTTTGTTTTATACATCTCGCAGAGGGCTTTGACTTTAAATGAGGGCTCTGCAACTATTGAAAAATGAATGAAAACTAACATTCAGAACCAATGATCAACATAATCTGCCTCACGTCAATATTTAAAAAGTTTGAAAATCTGAATTTCTCTTAAGCCATCCCAGCATGACAGATATTATACATTTACTTGCTCAGACATTTGCATCACTTTATGGTAAAAACTTTGCTCAAAATTCTGTGAAACACAATCAGATTTTTCTCTTCTGCCCCTTAATGGACTCCAGACAGCTAAAGATGACACAATAAGAATTTTGACTTATCACATGATAATAAAAAGCAAATATCACTAAATAAAATTATACAAATTTGTTTAATATATTTAGTTAAATGAACAAATAAAGACCTCATATTTTAAAAATTTGACTTTTTTTACAGTTTGTTAATGGGTTGGGTTTTTAAGGGTTAATATAAGGAAAAATGCACAATCTGCTAAGGCTGCAAATCTTTAGATATACATCAAAAATTTCATTTGGTTATGATTTTGATGGCTGCTATGGGCAATAAAATGACCACTGAGGCCTCTTTTCTCAAACGTCTCAAAAGTATATACATATATTAGCTGTGGAATAAGGACTGAAAACCATCTTGACCAACTCGTTCTAAACAATTGAATGGTGATTAATATCTCCTCAAACCACAGTGCATGTTTCTTCTCTCAGAGGCTTCAAGCACTTGCATTTGGCAAAAGCCAGAGCTTGGCTAGCAACATTACTTTGCATCCTACATCAAAATATGGTACAAGGAACATCATGGTTAGCAAATCGATGCTAGTGGAACTCCAGGAACAAGCATTGTGAGAGTCTGTGGTTTGGGGGCTTGGCTTCAGGGGAAGTCAGTAGAAAGAGGTTTGGACTTTTGAGTTGTGTTTTTTTTTCAACCGTAGCTTGCTATAATCCTGAATCTGCGGCTCTACCTTTAAATAAATGGAAACATACTTAAAAAACGACCAAAATGTGTGTTCATTTTAAATTATTTTACTATGTCTGATCTTCTTTCATAAAAAAAAAGCTGCTATGAGGTCTAAAATTAAATCATATAGAAATCATTATTCATACTCAATTAATCATGATATTGATTTGAAGTCATATTGGCCAGAACTACGAATCCAGATGTAGTTCTGTTAAATTTAAGAGATAAATTAAAATAAGCTTCAGGTGTTGAATCCAAACTTTTGTTTCAGGTTTTATGCATGTTGGATAATTGGGGAAAAACAGACATGTAGGGTGTATTAGACATGGTGTGACTAGTATAGGCTACAGATGCCTTAAGGTGGGCTGAGACTGTGAATTCCTCTGGTTGAATGATTACTGGGAATCAAACTCAATCCACATGCAACATTAAAACAACAGAATAATTTATATTTTTATAATTATAATTTCTATCACGCATTGATAATTCACGTGTTTTTTAAAGCTGTTCGTAACTTTCAAACAGCTTTAATATAAATCCTGCTGATGTATGACTATTTATGCATTATTCAAGAGGCAGGCCAAAAATATCTGGCATGGATAAAAATAACCATCATATCTCCCTCACCCCTCTTTCTCACACTGACGCACATATCCCACCCCGACGCGCACATCAACATCCATAACTTCTGAAATAGCTGGGTTATCCAAACATGAAGTTACCTTCTCCATCCACATTGTCTGTAATCTTCATCTCCTGATTCATAGTGAACGCCTCGGGCTCGGTGGGGGTCTTGGCTTGCTGCTGCTGGTGGTTGGTGAAGCCATCCGCGGCGCACTGGCCGTTCCGCACTGTGGCCGGGCAGGGATCCACAACAGTCGGGTCTGGGACAGGGTAGGACTCCTGGACAACCTGATCTGTCATGGTTGCGGCCGTTGTTGTGTTTTATTTTAGTCTGAGAGTCTGAGAAAGATAAGGAGGATGGGGGGGAAAAGAGGTTCACACCGGTTCGTTAAGTGCAGCAGCCATCCAACGCTCCGATATGCCACCGGTGTCGACTCAGTTGCGCAGAAGGGGGGAGAAAAGAGATGGCGATAACAGAAGATAAAAGATAACAGATTTATCTCCGCAGCATTAGGGGCGAAGCAACTCTTTGCGCCAGGCGTCAACAGTGGAAGTTAAAGGGAGATATCTTGTCCGGCTGAGCCAAAAGAGACGATTTAGGGTTAGATCCGACGATGAGATAAATCTCTGAGGTCTAGCAGGCGGTGCCAGCAAGTTTTTTCCCCACTCCTCCCTCTCCTCCCTCTCTCCTCCTCTCATAACTCAGCATCTAATTCCCGTACAGAATCACTTCTTGCAGGACTTACACCCTCAGTTACCCAACATCTGCTTTTCCCCAAGTTTTCAATGATTTATAACACAAATACAACGCGTGCAGACATGTATGAATTAAAAACAATATATATTCTTAGGCAATATATTTTAGTCCATTCACAGAGCAATAAGGTGTTGATTAAACACTAAATATATGTAGCAGGCAACAAATAAGTAGTAATAATTAAGCATCAGATGAGTATAAGTGTGTTTCCAGGGGTTATAGGTCAGAGACTTCCAGATGTGCAGCCTAACTGACCACAAACTGAGAGCCAGGTCTGTATCATCCGCAGCATAAACATGAGCCTGACCAAAACCTGAGCACCAAACACTGAGTCAGCATAGCAGACAGGCAACCAGGATGCTGCTTTGTAAGACCATGTCCCTTGGCGAGTCACAAACAGGGGCGTTTAGAGAAAGAAGAAGGAGGGGGGTCATGCGCTGTTCCCTTTTTTCCATTTAACAAGTCTGTGTTGGATCTCTCTTTAGGAAAGTATAATGAATGAATACATTTAAAATACATGCAATGTTAAAGTTCATTATACATTTCCAACTAACTAGCTTACAAGTTGTAATTATGCATAAAGTAAGAGTTATTTTAAAGCAACATAATTTAATAAATTATAGTGCCCTTTTTTGTCTTTTTGTATAAATTAAAATAAATGGGAAATACAGTGTGTACCTCACTACATTGTTGGAGTGTAATCAATAATAATACTAAAAATAGTCATGAAAAGCTGGGATATTTAATTAAATAAAGTTAAATGTATGCATTCACTAAGCAGCACATCAGGTTAAAATCCATTCAGAAGGACATAAAGAGCATAACAAAGAGATGTTTAGACAGCCTCCAAATAATGCCAGGACTGATCCATTCATCCATTTTCCACCGCTTATCTTTGAATGGGGTCGCATTTGGTCACTTCATCTGACATAAAAATGACTGCATGCTACTCCGTGAAGTCATAAAGCCACACAGGTTCTTCATAGGAGTCATCAAAGACCAAGCAACACCCACCACTAACTACTGTATAACTTTAGTTATTTTAGTTAGTAGTGAAAATTTAACCAATAAAGGGTTAATGCCCCCCTCTAGCCCCATAAAGGGGTCTCTTGCTTTTCCCCTGGATGAGAAAGAAGCAGCAGAGCTTTGCAGTAATGCTTTATCATAACAAAATATAGTTCTTTAAGCTGTTGCACATGCAGTGTGCATATGGTAAGAGCCGAAATAAAGGTGGGCTGCTTTATTGGACCTGTGCTCTGATAGGTAATGGCAGAAGGGGACATATAGTTCACCTGCAGCATAACAGGTGTGTTGCATGTGGCAGCTGTCACTAAAAACACTAAGAAAACAACATGATGAGAAGTCAGCTGGACTATGTGGGACCTCCTCTGCTTCTGAAATTGATAGAATTTAGATGCTTTTTCTTCAGTTTTGCATTTTGCTTAACTCGTGTCTTCTTTACCCTGAGATGTCCCTGTAACCCAATCCTGACCTACTATCTGTAGCTGCTAAATTTTCTTTTACTGTAACTGCTGTAACTGTTTTCTACCACCTACATTTCGAGCCTTTTGTGTCCCTCATCCAACCTTTCTTACTTTTATTTAATTTAAGACCAGCTAACATGTTTTCATAAAAGAGTGAAAGGTTTACTTTTGACATTTAAATTTTATGCTTCTGGTAACAGAAATATTGGTAAATGAAATTTAAAAGTAACCACAACACAGCATCCCAACCTTTTTGAAATGGGATTGCTACAGAAACAGAAGGGCTGCATGGTGGCTGGTTAGCGCCTCACAGCAGGAAGGTTGCTGGTTCGAGCCTCGGCCGGGGAAGGTCCAACCTTTCTGTGAGGAGTTTGTATGTTCTCCCCGTGTTAGCGTGTTTCTCTCCAGGTACTCCGGCTTCCTCCCCACAGTCCAAAGACATGCACATTGGGGATAGGCTGATTGGAGACTCTAAATTGCCCATAGGAGTAAGTGTGAGTGTGTATGGTTGTCTGTCTATGTGTGTTGACCCTGTGATGGACAGGTGACCTGTCCGCGGTGTACCCCGCCTCTCGCCCAATGTCAGCTGGGATTCGGGAAATAAGCGGTATATAATGAATGAATGGATTGCTACAGAAACATGTACATACATATATATGACAGTAAAGTGAGAAGCATGTGAGGGCAGAAATGTCAGTAGGCAAGCTGCTATGTACATGAAATGTCTTACTGGATCCTGAATGCAACAGTGAATTTTTACAAAGAAATTGTGATAAAAAATAGAAACATTAAATAGTTGTAAAATAAATTACAAACAACAGCAAAAAGTCTGGGTTAGGAGAACATCTTTTCACACCTAAATAAGTAAGTTTATAATATGGGCTTTTATTTACATTTTCATTTACCTGATAACACAGGATATTGACTCAATTTCTGCAAACAATAGTTACCATCACTGTAACCAGTGTAACCATTCACTTACCAGTGGTATTGCATTTCCTCTGAAAGCCAAATGTTACAATAGGATCTATTAAATTATCCTAGGTGCTTAAAGACATGTTAGTATATTTGACTCTTAATAAAAAATACTTTGTGTGTTTTTTTAACCAGACTGCAGGAGTCTAGCCTGCACGACTGGACTCGGTAAGCAGCTGGCCACAAAGCTGACTGGAAAAAATGGGCTCCATTTTCTGCATTGTAGTAAATGTGTGTTTCTTTAAAAAGCTATTTTCAAGCTGAAGACGTCCTCTTACAAGTACAACACTCACCATAACAATTGGGTCCATTGAGGTGTCATGTTTACTTCGCTTCCGACAAGACATGGAGGTGATTAGCACCTGGGACTTCTGCCGTCATTTGATGTGGGACTGAATGCTCAGTGTACCTTTTCCAGATGCAGATAAAAGCCAAATGTTAGTGAGAGTTTATAGTTTTTTTTCTCAGTGTGAATTACATCACAAGTCTCACAGCATCAAGTAACAGTCTGCACTCAGTCTCAGGAAGAGCAGTGCACAGTCTATTAGCATGCTGGGCATTTTCCTGCACTTGCTGCTGTAAATGTCACCAGTGGAGAGTGAGCTGCTACCAAACATCCCCTGTGCAGACAATTCCTCACTCACAGTGTGTCTGCGGCAGAGCAGCACATAAAACAGAAATCTCCACAGGTGTACGCCTTGTTGGGCCCTCCTCATTGTGTTAGGTTAATCAGTGCCCCAGTTGAGGTTGAATGATGTGGACCACAGGAACCCCAGCTCACACCCAAAGCTGCAAAACTGCAAAATGGAGAGGAAGGTGGGAGAGATGGGGTCTATTTTAAGTCCACAGAAATCCCTGCTTGCTTTCTCTACATCATGTAAAGTCCATGAAACTGAGGCAGCCTCTAAAATGAGAGAAGGGCAGGATTACAGCTGCTACTGGAACACAGACTAAACATATGTAAGCACTTTCTCTGTCTCATTGTTTTCTATTTAAGATACATTAAGATATAGTTAGGACCTTTAATCCTTGCAGATTGGTTCAATTCACTACCTGTTTAGGTGATTAGGTCTCCTCCCAGACCACAGTGACAACAGATTAATATTTGTTTCATGTGTTTTTATTTAACTCAACATCAGTCTTAATAAAAAGTATCAAGTATATGATTACTATATTAAAAAGTAGTTGTTTTTTGTTGTTGTTGTGCCTGGTCTGTTGGGTTGGATGGGGAGGCTGGGATGGGTGACATCCAGATGTGTTGTCTGATGAGTAATATTTATTGCAACATCTGATAATTCACTCTGTATGTCTGTTACTGTTAAAATGTTTAATAAATAAAATTGGGGAGGGAATCTTTTAGATGCTGATTTAACTTCATAATGTCATCATTATATAAAACATGTTTTTTCTTAAGTCTGTAAAGCCAAACATATTATACTTCATACATAATATTTCAGAGACCTTTATGGTAAGCATAAAGTCCTGTTGAACATAGTCTGACACTGGTCTTCTGCTCCCATCAGATACAGAAGAAGAAGTTTACAGTATAATAATCTTGACATATCACTTGGTACTTATTGAGTATTAATAAATGTAATTGTGATTGATTAGTTTAAGTAATAAAAAGAGGTGTGGAGAGTAATATCAAAGACTGTATTGTTTTTATAGCAGTTCATTTTCATTGGAGGCTTTTTTTGTCCTAAATTACATTTTCCTGTTAACATTGAAGCAAGTTTTCAACTGAAAGCTAATGGTTCTTCAAGCAAAGCTCTTTTCTTTAAACACATCATCCCACATAAGGTAACATAACCAGAACAGTGATCAAAAACTGAGGTGAAACCTAACTGAAAAGCCAAAAACAGTCTCTAATGACCTAAAAAGGTTCACTTATTGTTGACTAAGTTATCACTTTGTTAAACAGAGCTTCTGTTTAAGACATTTTGGTACTGAGCTATAAGTGCTTTTACAGGTGCAGCAGCCATGTAGGACTTTGAGTTTGGGGCTGATATGTTTCTACCAACTTTGTGAATTAGACATTTTACTTTATTCCCACCCTAACATGCACAAATTCTTAATGTTTTCACATTTGTTCCTATAAGTTCCTATAGGTTGGCTATTAGCAAACATGGCTCTGCACAACGTAGAGCCTGGTCACACTTGTGCTTTTACTGTCTGCTTGTTTTATAGTGAGACTAGATAATAAATTACCAGGGTGTCCCAGCAGCAACCATTCACCCACCGGTCATTGGTTTCTGTGGGCGGGAGTAAGTTTGTCCATAGTTGTTATTAAAGGTACTTCGACCCACAGAGCTTCTTGTCTCTCTGAGAAAAACATCAGGATGAAGGTTGATATTCACAATCATATTTTACCAAAGGAATGGCCTGACTTGAAGCAGGTAGGCTCCACAAGACACATAGGACTCACAAGGTTTTTTTAAAGCTTGGAACCTCAGGGTGAGTCGATGTACAGACAAGATTTTATTTCATTTTGTTGCTCTCTGAACACAAGTATCACAAATCTCCACCTGCATTAGTCTATAGCAGAGAAAGCTGGAATCAAAGAGCAGAAACATAAAGTCTGTCCACTTTTCCCATTTGTATGAACAAGGAAATTAACAGCTAACTCCATAAATCTGCTGTCTAAGGATGGTTAAACTTTAATCAATAAGCGCTGGCCTTGCTTTATCTGTTCCAGCTCTTGTGTCTTAGTGTCAGCTAATAATTTACTATATTAGACCATGTTTCTTTCTTTCTTTTCTAGTTGAACATAATTTGACCTTCTCTAAATCTTTGGATGGCCATGTATGTTTTTGACAAAACAATAAAATAATATCCTTCAAAGTATTTTGCTCAACATGCTGTTCTCCAACAAAATGAGTAACCACAATTTGTTTAAGTATGTAAACCATGAATAGACTACTAAGCAATCCTTTTCAGAGGAATCAGGTATCTAAAAAGTCCTCTTCATCATACCATTCACATTTTAATCATGACACTTATAACAAGTTACTGAGACACTGATAATTAATGTTAAGGTATAGCCATCAAAGGTTGTTTTTGTTCATTGTTCCAGATGAAGGATTTATCATTGCATGTTAGATGCAATGCAGGACATTAACTTTCTACTTATGTCTTTTTACACCTGAAAGGTTGACTAACCCCAAGTCACATTCCACTTTACTTGTATACCAGATCAGTTTTGCTGAATTTTATAGACCTTTATATAATTTCCATTTACCATAACTACCTTTAAGTAGTTATGTTATTATTGAGGTAAAATGTATTATGCTTGCTCTGTGGCTAAATGTATCGTCATCTATTAAAGTCTCCTTTTAATCGATGGAGTGAGAAAAGGTTACAAATGTATGATTTAATCTGCACTTGTGCATTAATGTGTTTGTTTTCTTTATTGTTTATAATATTATTCACTGAACCTGCAGAAAAATAAACACAAAAAACCTTTGTGCATCATCACCCATAGCCATGTACTGTGCCCTTGACAGTGTACACCTGCATCTCCAAGGCCCCTTGCAGTTGTTTCACTCTGATACCTCTCACAGCTGCATGTTTCTCCTCTATAGTTTTCCACCACAGTCTTTGGCAACACTCAGAGTTTCATTGTTTGTTTGAACCCACAGCGCTCTTGTTGAATCCACATGTCCTGCTGGCGTATCAGCTTCTTAAGCTGTGCAAACAGTTTCACTGTGAACTGATTTGTATATTTAGATTCATGCAGATACTTGGTTTGTAAATATCACTTAACAAGGTTATTTAATCATTTTGTTTTCTACTAAATCTAAAAAATAAAAATGATTTATTATGTATATATTTTTTAATATGTATGTATATTTACTTTCTACAAGATGAAGCAGTTGAATGATTTATCAAAATCAGCTGAAAAAGGCTGAAGCAGCATTAAAATTAGCTTCTGATGAGCTTGAAATAGTACAGGTACAGTCATTTTACTGAGAAGAGAAAAGACTTAAGATGCATAGATTCGCTTTTCAAGAGGGTTAACCCCATCTTGCCTTTTGAAAAGTTAAAGCTTCTTTCTGTATTAAGCTATACGCATTACAGCAGATCTACATGTGATATCAGGCTTTACGGTCTGCCTTGCTCACATTGATCATTTACAACTTCATTTGTATGCAAAAGCCTGTAAGCCAGGGCAGCATTCACTTATGCTTATATAGTTAGTTTTGGCAAATGTAGGGTGATGTTTGAAACTTCACAGATGGAATAACATAATCAATAATCACATTAACTTCAGTATAAAATAAGATAAATATTATCCTGATTTTAATGCATGTCATTTCAAATTACATTGTTAATAATCCTGTTTTGCATGCCTTTCAGAGATATGGATATGGAGGTTTTGTTCAGCTTCACCATCACTGTAAAGTAAGTCAACATTTTTTCCCCATTTTTGTCTTTAGACAGGAACAGTCCTTTGTTGCGTACTTTGCTGCATGCACAGCAGGTTCATCCTGGCAGTCCCCCCACCCTGTGGACATGTCAGGCTTGTGCTACATGTGAGCAGCTGCAGAACTCAGCACGGTGTCCCTGCATCAGTGGAGTGATTCACTTTAAACAGAGTCAAAGCGCAGCCAAACACAGTGTGACCTGGCTGATGTATCACTGGTGAAACTTTCAGCAGCAAGGATTGGCTGGTTTGAGAGGATTAAGTTGAATATAAAATAGTAATGCATGCAGTTTTATGCTGAGACTGACACTGAACACTTGCTTAAGTCTTATGTCAGGGTTAAAATAAGATCTAAGATCTAAAGATGCTTTGTAACTGGAATGCAGATTCACTGGAGCATTTCCACAAAAAATAAACAGTTTGCTGCCATCATGTGGTTGGTTCTTAAATTTGATAAATTTCAAAAGTCACAAAAGATAATTAAAAACAAAAATGAACCAAACTAAAGCAAACAAGTCTGTTAAAGAAAGCAGAGTGGCACAAAGACTCAATGAACCTGCATTGTTTTCAGTGGTGCTGATGTGTTTCAGGGAGAAGCCACGATGATGAAGGATGGGAATGTGTTCAGGGTGATACAAGAAAACTGCTGGGATGCAAATGCACGCATAAAGGACATGGATCAACACGGTGTGCACAAACACATACATGTCGGCAATACAAACTGTAAAATATCAGTGTGTAAACATATTATTTCTGTTTATCTGCAGGTGTCACTGTTCAGGCCTTGTCAACTGTTCCTGTCATGTTCAGCTACTGGGTCAGTTTTCACAACAGATGAGTAAATTTATTAAAGGAAACTTAGGGGATATTGTGCTTTACTGCCATGTTTCAAACTACAGAAATATTTGGGCTGTAGTTTTCCATGCATCCATTTTCTACCGTTTATCCGGGGTCAATTCACTTGCCAGTTCATCAAGGCTAATCCCAATGCATTCCCAGACCAGCCGAAAGATACAGTATAATGTCTTCAGCATGTCCTGGGTCTCCACTGAGGTCTCTCCCCACAGGGGGCACCTCACCAGGGAGGCATCCAGGAGGCTTCCTAACCAGATACCTCCTCTGGCCCCTCTCGATGTGGAGGAGCAGCAGCTCTACTCTGAGCCCCACCCCCCTTGGATGACCATGCTTGTCACCATATCTTGAAGGGAGACACCTGCCACCCTGCAGAGAAAACTCATTTCAGCCGCCTGTATTTGCGATCTTGTTCTTTTGGTCAATATCCACAGCACATGACCATACATAACAGTAGGAACATAGATCGACCGGTAAACCTAGAGCTTTGCCTTCCGGCTAAGCTCCTTCTTCACCCCCACAGACCCCGTGGACAGGTGGATCGATGCTGTGTCCGCTTTACTGCAGATGCCACACCAATCCACCCATTGATCTCATACTCCATTCTTCCCTCACTCATAAACAAGACCCCAAGATACATGAACTCCTCCAATTGGGACAGGATTTTATCCCCTACCCAGAGAGGTCATTCCACCGTTTTTAAAGCTAAAGACCATGGTCTAAGATTTGGTGGTGTTGACTCTCATCCCAGCCACTTCACATTCAGCTTCCAATTGTTCAAGAAAGAGCTGGAAATCATGATCAGATGAAGCCAACAGAAACACGTCATCTGCAAAAAGCAGAAACCCAATCCTGAGGTCACCAAACCGGATCCCCTCAACACCTCTGTTCATAAAAGTTATGAACATTGGTGATAAAAATCAGCCTTAGTGGAGTCCAACCCTCACTGGAAACTTATCTGAAACAGTCGGCAATGCAGACAAAGCTCTGACACCAGTCGTACAGGGACTGAGCAAGTTGTACAAGGGAGTCTGGTACCCAATACTCCTGGAGCACCCTCCTCCCCACAGGAGTCCGTAAGGGATATGCCTTCTCCAAGTTTTCAAAACACATATAGACTGGTTGGGCAAACTCCCATGATCTCTACCAGACCCTAAAAGGGGTATAAAGCTGGTCCACTGTTCCACGACCAGGACGAAAACCACACTGCTTCTCCTTAATTCATGGTTTGACAGTCTGACAGACCCTCCTCTCCGGGACCTCTGAATAGACGTTTCTGAGGAGGCTGAGTAGTGTGACTACCCTGTAGTTCGAGCACACCTTCCGATCCCCATTTTTAAGAGGGAGACAACCACCCCCATCTGCCAGTCAAGGGGCACTGTCCCAGATGTCCATGGGATGCTGCAGAAGCATGTCAGCCAGGACAGCCCCACAGCATCCAGAGCCTTAAGAAACTCCAGGTGGATCTGGGATCCTGTTTAATCACCTCAGAGACCTCAGCCCAGGAGAGAGGAGTAATAGTGTGGAAAAAAACTATATTACAACATTAACAAGTTTTCATGTATCCAAATCTAATAAATGGTTAACTGGTCCTTGCAAAGTCTCAATCTTAAATAAATACAGCGTAAATAAACAATAACATTACATGTCATCCCAATGTCACAATAACTTAGTTTTGGCTGGACTACTGCAACATTGTTAGTCTTTTTGCTTTCAGTTTATTCAGGTGCTTTACAATGATTGTCCTGTTACATAACCCAGATTCAGCCAAGCTCTTGGTGCCAAACCCATACATAAAAGAACACACCACAGCTGAACACATCCTCTAAGGTTAGAAACTTGAAACTATCAGGAAAAGAGGATTTCTCCTGATAACCTTTGCAAAGAAGCCATTGTTTAGCACTTTCAAAATGTTTGAAATTGAGCATGTTACTTTGAAAATGACCTTATAACCTTCCAAGACTGGGAAGGCTTGAAGGTACTTGTTTGTACCCTTGCTTACCTTATAAAGACCAGTAAGGGGTTCTGTATTCTAATTATAAATAGAAAATGATTATCTCCCACCAGAAGAAGATAAGGTCTTTTCTCTTTCACACACATATTTACAAGCCAATGAATATGTAAAAGTAATGTGGGGTTTATTGTCTTGCCCAAACAGAGTTTGACATGCAGTCTGTGAGAATCTGGGTTTAAACACTGACCTTCTGCTGTGCAGATGACAATTCTTCCTTCAGAGCTACAGTCAGGGTGACAAGATAAATGAGAAATGTGAAACAAGTCAAAGGGTATCTGGGTTCCCAAGACCCAAGGGCACCTCTGTAACCACTAAGCTACTGCTCCCCAAGGTCCACTTGTGATCGCTAGTGGGTACATAAAACCAGATTTTATCCTGGGGACAAAAATGTTGAAATATTGTACTCTTTTTTTCTCTAACATAAGTGTTTAACCCAGGTGATCCATTAATAATTGTCCTGATTCATAAAATCTTAGTAATGTTTACATTTTCACATGACTTTACCCAGAAGCAAAGCAGTTTCTATACATTTTTAATGAAGGCCTGTTTTTTCATTTTCATTTTGTAAACACAGGCCAAGCCTCATGACACTCTGGATCTCTGTATCCTTTTAAATGACGATTTGGTGCATACAGTGCGCCGCCACCCTAAGAGGTTTGTAGGCCTTGGCACACTACCTATGCAGGCCCCTGACTTGGCTGTGCTGGAGATGAGACGCTGCGTGAAGGAGCTGGGCTTCCCTGGAGTGCAGATTGGTTCACACATCAACAACTGGGACCTCAATGCCCCAGAACTCTATCCCGTCTATGCTGTGAGATATTGCATAATGTCAAGACACAGTCATACAATCATAGTCATAGTGATACAATGATCCTGATGACTGTGGCTTCATCACTTTGTATATTAAGTTATTTTGTCTTTTGTAGAGAAAAAACAAGATCGTGCAATTTGTGTTTCACATGCAGGAGGCAGAAGAGCTGGGATGCTCCATATTTGTCCACCCATGGGACATGCAGACAGATGGGAGGATGGCTAAGTATTGGCTACCATGGCTGGTGGGTGAGCGAACTAGACCAGGAATAGAAGACACTAATTATCTGTGCAAAACAAGCCAAACTGACAGCAAAACCACACATTTTTAGGAGTATTTTAGCTTCCATGTTGTAATGCAGTGTGATTATGACTGAGGGCACCATTGGTTAAGCCAAGTACACTAAGTCATCGATACTGTCTTATGATTGAAGAACTGAGCGATGTGAAACATTCTGAGTTTTGTGTGTACCTTTTTAATCTTAAAGGGATGCCATCAGAGACAACCATGGCCATTTGCTCGATGATATTTGGGGGGATCTTTGAGAGATTTCCTAAACTGAAAGTGTGCTTTGCTCATGGAGGTACAAAAAATGTGATTTTACCAGGAAAACACATTTCTGTGTGGCAGGAGGGAAAAAAGAGAGAAAAAAGTAGCTTTGATGTCTTTGTTCATCTGGTTTTAGGTGGCTCTTTCCCATTCACTGTTGGCAGAATTGAACATGGTCACAAAGTCCGTCCTGACCTGTGTGCAGTTGACAATAACATCAATCCAAGGAAGTACCTTGGTTCATTCTATACGGACTCTTTAGTTCATGATCCTATTGCCCTGAAGCTGCTCATTGATGTCATTGGAAAAGTAAGCCTATATAATGTCGCATCACTGCACAAGTCATATTTATCATGGTCTGAGTGAGCGGTGTTAAATGTGAGGGGGGAAATAACACTTCAGCAGTTATTTGTGTAAAATCGCTTTCACTTTGAGCATGACACAACCGCTGTGTACTCTGGTTGGGTCAAGTGGCAGAGAACTATTCTGTGTGTGGAAAAACTGATATTTTAGTGTGGAATTGTTTCAATTTCAACACTTTGACAAAACATACTGTTCATGTGGCCACAACTAATTTTAGCAGCTCACATGTATGTACTCCTCTTTTAGGATAAAGTGATGCTGGGAACGGATTATCCTTTTCCACTTGGTGAGCTGCAGCCTGGATCGCTTATAGAATCAATAGAAGAGTTTGATGGTACACTTAAGGTAATCACATTTTCTTCTGATTAATCCACACAACTGATGTAGTTTTTATGTTGGGATTTAATCTGCTTTAAACCACATGCGTCTTTCATAAGTTGTGTTCTTTTTCTGTTTTGCAGAACAAATTGCTTGCTGGAAATGCACTGGAATTTTTGGGACTGAAACCAGAGCACTTTATGTAACATCATATTGTAAATAAGGCTGCTTAAACTACCACTGATTACATGAAATGCTTTATTGTCATTTTCATTTTAAATTGATTTAATTGCAATTTAGAGTTGACACAATTTCATTCATCTTGGTGTCTAAAAGTAATTATTTTACTTGTTCAATTCTTGAAATACTCTTGTTTCATTAAAAAAAATAGTCTCAAAATGGACACATTTAAGCAGATATTGTTTGTGTGCTATGACTGCATATGTTTGCATCTTATCATACACAACAAGATTTCATGTTATAACTGCAAAATTGTGAACACATTTTGCTCCATCTCTGCTAGGGTTCAAAAGTTATTGGTCCTATACTTGTTATTAATACATATGTTAGTGTGATGATATTTACAGGAACTGTAGCATACACATCACCTCTGTATATCAAGTGTTCTCACTTTCTTTCTAAAAAAAAAAGGAGATATTTCTATACACACATTTTACTGTTGCACAACATAATTAAGACCTTTTTCCGTTTTTAAACGATGGGAATAAAGAGTGATCTTTGACTTACTAGAGAGTAACAGATACATTTTTACATTGTGTTTTCAGCTACTTATTAATTGCAAATATTCCTTTAAAAGAATTCCTGATTGCTTCAGTTGATTAACAAAAAGAGTACTTCTTCCGTTTCAAAGAAGCTGTTCAATTTGGGCTAACATGAACAAATACAGCTTATTAATTAGCGCAGAAAGTTTTCACTTAATGTTCTCTGAATACTTTACTTGAGTTTTACGGTAATTTAGCTTATTAAATCAATATACCCTGAGGTTAATGATGAATGATTCTGAGTAAATGTTTGTTTATTGATTGCACTAAACATGCAACGTAAATAACATAAAAATAAAATTTCAGTTGTCAAAATATCATCAAAGATATGCAGATTTGCCTTTATCACATTTTACTAACAGACGAAGAAGTGTCGGCTTCCTGTGCAACATGCGTCACATCCGCTTTGTTGATGCCGAGGTGAATGTTACAGAGTAATGGCGGCGTGCCGGGGTTCTTCGTCGAAATGGTATTTCACCCGGGAGCAACTGGAAAACACGCCGTCCCGCCGATGTGGAGTAGAACCAGACCGGGAACTTTCCTACCGACAACAAGCGGCAAATCTGATTCAAGATATGGGCCAGAGACTCAATGTGTATCCTTTGTAAACATACTTAATCTCGAGCGGGTTTTAGGCAGACATGGCGCTAGCTAACCTTAACTGCGGCCCATTAGCCAATTTTAAACAAACAGACGAGGTTAAAGAGTAGGGTACGGATGATTTTTAAAAAATGTATTTTAACGTGTAACATTTGTAGCGGTCAAAACTCTGATGTATTATTTAATCTGCATTTTGAATATCAGTGTCATACTTTATCGTAGCAGTACGCTGACATATCATGCTAACGTAGTGTTAGCGCGTTAAAGGCCTTTATACTGGTTTGCACGTTATGTTGGATCGAGTTGTAACAATAATATAATTTATTTTGTAATAGGTAGTTAAAATGTGTGCGTGTTATTTAACCTTACACAGACCTGTTAGTAAAACGAGTCATTGGGATGTACAAGGAGCAAGTCGCGTAGCTTGATAATTTTGGCTCAGCTGTTTCAGCTTTTCTTGAGTCTGATCCTCTCTCCCCATTTGAATTCAGTGGCACGTGTTTTGACATTATGTAACAGCTTACCTTTTACTTAAACTGTACCATTCTATATGCAGCGCAATGCAGGAAAATAATTATTTCCCTTGACTATTCCCTTTCAGCTCTCAATTAACAATAAATACAGCAATTGTTTACATGCATAGGTTTTATATGCACCATTCTTTCACCAAATTCCATAGAAATGTAAGTATCCAGAAATAGCCTTGTGCTATTGATCTTCAACCTTTTTATTTATCTGTATGTACCTCTCAGTGTATGTGGGGTACTTACTTACATATTGGTGCTTTTATACAGACAATATCTCCAACCACCTTGTTTTTGGCTGCAAAAGTGGAAGAGCAACCCCGTAAACTGGAGCATGTGATCAAAGTTGCACATGCTTGCCTAAACCCACAAGAAACTCCGCTAGACACAAAAAGTAATGTAAGTGCAGGTACCCATGCATGCTGTGAGTTTTTTTTTGTTTGTTTTTCCTCCTCTATCTTTCCAGTTGTCTCGGTGGTTATGGTTTTCCTATGTATACCTGGCTGTGCCACATTGTGCTGCTTTTTTCGGGGGGGCTTTTATTTTTCTGCCCTGACTTGCAGTCGGTGTGTACCAAACACTTACTGAAGCTGCCATTAATGAGCCTCTCTTTTTGGAGCTTTGGCCACTTTAAATAAGTTATTAGGGATATAGATTAATAGACTCATTACAATTGTGTTGTAATGATTGTCTATCAAACTTCAGGCATACCTCCAGCAAGCTCAAGAGCTGGTGATACTTGAATCCATAGTGCTTCAGACCCTGGGTAAGTAGTGGCAACTGGAGTGGATGACTTTAGAAAACTTTGTTAATAATAATAATTAAATATAAGTATAATCACTGGTTAATGGTTACAAGTAAGGGCTTAGTATTATAGGTTGTTGTTAAATCTATTTCTCACAACCTAATGTAAGAAATGTTTTATCTCTACTCTGGCTGCTTTGTCTTGTCATATTTTAAAATGAGTCGTGTAAAGGTGACATGTCATTCTTTAAAAGCTGACGTTGGTCGTGCAGTAAAATACTCATTAGGCCGTAGAGCTTCTTTGTGGGAATTTTTCTGCAAATGCTGCCTTTGCTTCACATTTGCAACATTTGTTACAAGACTTAAAACTGTTACTTACGAATTGGCTACATTTGATGATGTGAGTAGTTGAGTTGGCTGACATTAATCTGTACCCAAAAAAAGTTTTTATAAGATGCGTTTTATTTATTTATTTTTTAAATACACGAGGGCTACGTCTGTTTGATTACTCCCAAAATGACATGTCACCTCCCCACTGTGTCTGTGTTGAACTCACCTGTTATGTATTTTGTTCCAGGCTTTGAAATTACTATTGATCACCCACACACTGATGTGGTGAAATGTTCCCAGCTAGTGCGAGGTAGAGGCTTCCTTCTTTGCTCTTTGTGCCCTCTGCTCTTGTTTGTCCCACCTCAGATGTGGGTGGGGAGGGGGTGAAAACCTTGCTGATGTAATGGTTACTTGATCACAAATACCTTGTTCTTTTAACCTCACACTGATTTTATTTTTTTATCTGTATTGTGTAACATAAATGACAACATTTGCCAGTGCTAAATGGGCCAAGACCAAGACTGAATTGTTTTTGAAGATTTTACCACTACAGCTTTGTAATCTTGATTTGCATTCGGCATGGTCAAATTTGTGGTATAGGGTGGCATTTGGATTAAACTATCCTTTGTTTTATTAACTTTGACATTATGAGACAGTTTTCAGCTTAGCTAGGTTAATATTAATACTGTTAAGTTCTCACATGCACTGTCCTTCATCATCATTGATAAACTATGAAGGTATTTGGATTTATAACAGCCTTGCGCTTATTATAAAGCTTGTTTAGCCAACAAATCCCATCATGAGAATGCAATGTACCATAACTAGTCCTGTATCCACATCACGTGTAAAAGACTTTCAAGGACATCAATCGTTAGGTCCTGTTTTTAAATATGAATATTTCTTTCCGGTACATGTGAACTTAAGATGTTGCCATGTAGCTGGCAAAGATTGTCCTAGAAACAGTTGGTTATTATAATAAAAATGTTTTGGTGCAAACTTTTTAGGCGTTTTTGGTGTAAATCACAGGATTGTAGAGCCTTCAGTGTAATTCTGCATGCTTTTCTTAATATGTCTAATTTGGTGTTTATGAATTTCTATTTGGCAAAATGATTCCTTTTATTATAGCAACCATGGTGATTTGTATTCTCCTTGAGTTTTTTGGTAATTTGAAGTAAATTGAAGCTTTAATCCCCCTAGTCTTGGTCTTGGCCTAATCAGTACATTAGTCAGATAAAGAACGGTAAATGTTGAGTGAAAACGTTTTGCCTTGTGGTAATTTTACTATTTTTGTTCCTTCTCCTTCTTTTTTCTCTTTTACAGCAAGCAAGGATCTGGCACAGACTTCCTATTTCATGGCTACCAACAGGTTGTTATCCTGCCCCTCCTTTGTTGCACTTTGACTGCACACCATAGCTTCCTGTAATGCAGGGTACCCTTTCAGTGTCCAACGGGCCCTACTTGCACTGGTGGTTGTTGGGACGCTTGCCTCCTCCGTTCAGCTCCCCTCCCTTTCTCAAAGGTAGTGGGATATGGTGGCTCGTGGCGTTACCGGCCCCAGTCGCAGTGCGGTGTATTGTACAAGGGACCACGTGTTGGCACAGATGGGTTGAATGCAAGATGCGAAGTGTAGTGGTGCGCTTGAAACCCACATGTTTGTTCGGTTGCGAAAAAGTGCATAATTCTAAAAGAAAGACACTGGTAGCCTGAGTAGCAGCTAAAGATTTCACAGATGTAAACATTTCTCGTAGAGGTTTCTCCGGTAAGTACTGCAGATGCATTTTTACAGCTTTCTTTTGATATTTTCATTTGCTGCAGATACTTTTAAGCTTTTGTAATATTTGCTTTTCCTCCCTAGCTCTACGTTATTCTGTCATTCATTTAGCCTTTAGAAGCTCAAGAAAAGAGCCATTTTAACCCATTAAGGACCTGCAGAATATAAGGGTTTTACCTTTAGCAGGGGTTGGTCCACTTTAGCCAAGACTTAGTTTTGTTCTTGTTCCCTGAACTACTATAGCTTCCAACATTTTCTCTGGCTTTAGTTTTAAATTTTAGCATCAGTTTATCTGCTACAGATATGGTGACCTATCTGAAAGGTATCCTGGTGCTTTTCTGCAACACCTTGCAGGAGTAATATTACTTGCTTACATTAAGTGATGGCTGACTCTTCAAGGTAACTCTTGAAATGTGTCGAACTCTTCAAAGGATTGTGTTCTACCTGTTTTACCTAGCTGTATCTGAGCTGGGTGAACTCCTTTTGAGCTGTAGCTTCAGCTCTATCTAACAAGTTTTCATCCACTGTGTTCATGAAAAACACTGTGTGCTTGTTGATATAACACTCCCAATCCAAATGCTGAACACTTTAATTTCATAATCATAAATTGTGTCCAAATGTTTGACTGATATTATATATGTATGTGAATGAAACAAAAAATTAAGAAACTGTTACAGGATCAGGTCAGGATAGATGTGTAGAAGTTTTATTCTCAGCTGATGCTATCTACAACTGGCATGTTTTAAACACTTAGCCCCTGACATGCCAATAACAATTTTAATGAAATAAAAACTTTATGGTAATTTTGATATCGCACAGTACCTCAAACAGTCTTTTGTGTATGACAAATATCACACTCACTGTGGCTTTGTTACTATCCACAAAGTAATCCAGGTCAGAATGACTGTTAGAGTTGAGTGTTGAAGCCATTAGTGTGGAAAATCTGATTTATTATTTTATTTAATTAATACTCTAGCATACCAAACATTTCCTACTGTTATAGCCGTTCATTTTGATGGGTGTTGTCTTCATAGATCTTAAATATTTTTTTCAAAGAAAGTATTGCTGTAGGGGGCCTGTGAGAGTAGATGCTTATGATGGAGGCAGCTTTTCATGTTACAGGTGTCTGGTGAATGGCCTGGCATATTAAAACAATCACAAAAATGCATGTTAATATCACCACTATAAACACTTATTAGCTTAATTCTTATTAATGAAAAGCACTTACGGTGCTTACTGCTATTTACATGGCACAACTGTACCCCCTGCTATGGGTAATTCCTAATTACGTTATTAACTAGGTCATTATGCACCATGTCTGCAGATCAGTTTGTTTGCTGGTTTTTAGATGGGAAACAATTGAAACATTTATTTTAGTATGTTTGTTGAAGAACTCGGTCCTTAAAGGGTTTGTTGTAGATGCTAACTGAAAAGTCTGTTGTTTATTGTCCTCAGCATGTTATTTGACATTGTCTGGATGCTGACTGTGAATGGTGCCGGGTGTTTGTAAATGCAGGTTGTAACATTTCATCGTTTTATCAGGCTGATTTGTTTTGTTGGCTAAATTTTGAAATTCAAAGAGCAAGTAAAATAACTTTGTAGAAAGGCACCATAACCAGACCTCCAGATTCCAGACTTTGTGCTTATAGGTTTCCCGTCCCAACACCACATGTTTTAAGAATGTGTTTTTAAGTTGGTGATGTGTGTGTTTTTACAGCTACTTGCACAGACAGGCTGTGAAAAAGTACTTTAACTGGCAAATGTCTTGGAAGTCTACATATTATAGTAGTCCAGGAGTGTGGAACCAGCACTTCTGGTTCACCAGTAGCATCACATGTGAAAACGGCGTTATTTTGTGTGACATGCAAAGACTTTGTTTTTATGCTTACGTAAAAGCTGTGCAGTTTTGTTGTGGCATATTTAGCTGATGATGTACTCAACCTAATTTTTTTCATAAAAAAGTTTCCTAAACATGAATTCTGAAAATCTGAAGTGGAAACGGTTAAATTCAGGTCACCTGTGTCCTAAACGGGACCTTGGGAAACACCATCTTGTGCTAAAATATAAAATCTGAGTGCTTTTACAAAGTAAATCAGCTGATATTTGATTTTTCAGAAAGTAATGTACAGGCTACTAATTAGGAACAGAGTTTAGGAGTCTTTTTTTTCCCCTAGAATTATTAAGTTGTTTTTGTATCTTAAATATTAGAATACTTTGGTAGCCTATGCAGTCTCTGTGAAAAATCTTCTTCTCTGGTTGAACCTACCCTCATCTTGATTCTTTGCTTTTTCTGAGCAGTTTCACATTAAACAGGTTTTTACCCCTGAATTATTTAGCTATGATCTAGCTCTACTTTACAAGTAAACATTGGCAGCATCCAAAATGCAAGTTGTTATATCAGTCAGAGCACATTACAGCATGCACAGAAAAAGACGTGCACAGAGGTTGATGTTGGAGTGGCCTGTGGTCATAAAACTACTGTGATGTAGCTGTCACATGGAGGGTCTCATAGATGGTCTACTCCTCTCCACGCTTTTCAGATCTCGAGGGTGAAACCAATTAATTTTCCTAATAAATTAATCATAAATTTCTTATAAATCTGTTCATTCTTTTCTATGAACTTGATTTTATCTAGAAGACATAGCTGGAACGTTATTAAACTTTTACACTGTATTAACTGTATCAAATTTATTTATCAGTTATGCAAAATCTAACAACTCATGTCAACAGCATGATTAAACTTTGTGCTCCCTCTTGTTTGTTACTTTTTCTTTTATTTGCACATGTGGAATGGATCTTGACCTCCCTTGCCTGGACTTCCTCACAGTCTACACCTCACCACCTTCTGCCTCCAGTACAAGCCCACAGTGATCGCCTGTGTGTGCATACATTTGGCTTGTAAGTGGTCCAATTGGGAGATCCCAGTTTCTACTGATAGTAAACACTGGTGGGAGTACGTGGACAGCTCTGTCACTCTGGAACTGCTTGATGGTGAGATTACGTTTGACTTTGTTGTGCTTTATGTTGCTTTGTGCATTTGAATGACGGCAAACATGGTATCATGTAGTTTTCTAAACGTGTTTTTAATTCTTATATTTGTTTTTTCTTTATATTTGCAGAGCTGACACATGAGTTTCTGCAGATTCTGGAGAAGACCCCTAGTCGGTTAAAAAGAATACGCAACTGGAGGGTAGGCTTATCACTCATTATGTAACCAGTTTAAGTGTTTGGATCCCAGATCAGTCGGAGACCAGAGCTCTCTTACCATTCACAATACTACCATTAAACAGGTGACTTCATACAAA
>JBAMHV010000013.1:20604896-20623588 GCA_037177535.1 Pseudomugil gertrudae
TGTGCAGCGGTGTCCCTTTTAGCCAAGCCAAATTTCTCCCAAGAGGAGACAAATAAAGAATTCTTAATCTTAATCTTTATAAAGAACTGACATCTATTTAAAATAAAAAAATCTAATATTGCTTTACACATCTTTCTGCTCTCCAGGCAACACAAGCTGCTAAAAAGCCCAAGACTGAAAACTCTCTGACAGACAACTCATTTGCTGGGCCTTCCATCCTCCATGATCAGGCCGATCATGGAGTGACACTCCCTGGAGTTTCATCATCCAACCCAAGTTTTTCCAAGGCAGGCGCTACCTTCTCTGTGTCCCTGCCTGGCCAGTCCAGAGGAGGAACCCTGTGTTTGGACACCATGGCAGCCACATTTAATCCAGCTGCCCACAGTGACTGGTCCCAAGACAGCCAGAGCCAAGCGGGGTACTCTTCCACCTGCATTAAGCAGGAGCCCATCAGCATCTCTATCCAAGAATCACCACTCTCTTTACAGACCTCCACTTCATCTTTGCTTCAGCATCCCCCAACTTACAGGACTGAAAAAACACTAGACCTCAGCCTTGTTAAACAAGAACTTAAAGGAGCTGGTGGAAGTGGGATGGTCAAGCTTCAGCCACCACCTCCCTCTGCTTACCCTCCACCAAGTCAGCCTCCACCACAACCTTTACCAGCTCAGAAGCTGTCTCTATATAAATACAGAGAGAAACATTCTGCGGAGCTAGCTGTCACTGTGCAGAAACGGAGGCAGGAACACCACGGAGGAGTAATGGACTGTAACATCAAGGGGGATTTGACATCCTCTTCTAGCTATGCACCATCCACTATTAGCCAAGTAGATCATAGAAAGCATGCACAGCCGCACCATACATCCCTCAGCGGTGGTGGCAGTACTTCAGCATCCCCAATGAAAATGAAAGGCCCTTCCTCATCTTTGAGCCAAGAGAGACGTCACCATGGTGACAAACGGGACAAGAGTTTGCTTAAACTTCGCCTGGCTGTTCCTGGGTCCAGCGGCAGTTCTCAGCTCGAGAAAAGTGGACAACCGAGCAAAGATGAGCTCAAAATGAAGATAAAAGTTTCCTCAGATCGCCACAGCTCATCAGATGAAGGAATGGCTGCCAACAACAAGACTAAACATTCCAGTCCACTAGTGAGTAAGGAGAAACAACACCGTGGAGCAGACCTTCATCGTCCTCACAAGCACAGTCATCCTTATGTACACAGCGGCAATGGTCGAGGAGGCACAGAGGGCCCAGGGGGCGGGCTAGGCCTGCTGCGGGGTCCTCCGGGACTGCTCTCTATGGAAGGTACAACACTCGGCCATCCTGCATCCACCTCTATGACCTCATCTTCATCACGCAAGAGGGTGTACCCTGAGGCCAGTCACAATCACCACCCTTCATCCTCCTCCAGTTCTTGCTCCAAAGTGAGCAAAATCTCCAAGGGTGGCACTGCTGCTGCAGGTACTTCATTCTTTTCTTCCCCCTCTTTTCCTCCTCGCTCCTCCCCTATACTGCAGTGTGTCTCATCTGGCTTGCAGCTCTGTGGCTAACCTCCGTCCCCACCCTCCTCCTCTTTCTCTCCTCCTCTTTATTCTTGTTTCTCCTCCTCCCCTCCTGTCATACCCAGGTGGGCTTCGGACCTCTCAGCAGTTCCCTCCTCCTAGCGAATCGCCACATGAAGTCAACTTTGGGGGAGAACAGAGACACTGAGTCCACCACTCTGCAGCCATGGCCAGCACATGGAAATGGCAACAAACTACCCACAGCTCGGACTTTGAAGACTATGCTCACCTCCTTGTCAAGTGCCCTAGGAAAATAACTCTGTGATGATAAACCCTTTACTTAAAGGCAGGACAACTTATCTGCAAGAAAAAAAAAGTATTGTCAGACCTCTTGGTTTCTCAGACAAGAAAGATGAATAGTTATGCTTCCTGGCTGTCACACCTGTGGGCTGTGATACTCAGTCCTGTCTTTGTTAGTGTTGAATGCTGCTCGATTCTCCTTTTTTTTCCTCATATGGGTCTAGGAAACTGAAATGTGGATGTGTAAGAGATGGTATGTATGGGTTGCGTGTGTGTGTGTGTTTGAAGCAAGGAGAAAAGTCCTTTCTTTATGCGAGATCTCCATATGGGAAAACAAGTATTACAAGTTCTTTAAAAGCATGGAAGGTGCACTTTTTTTCTTCCTTTTTTTTAAAAACAATAATTTAAGTGAATCAGTTTTCTGTGGCTGTACGGCAGAGGTTGGAGATGAGGAATGTTTGATTGCTGCATTCCATTTAGTACTGATGGATGCACATTTCCTTTTTTTAAGTGTAAAGTTTCATCTCCCAAATTCATTTCTTTTCTTTTTATACATGAATACTGTGCATTTATTTAGCATGTTTCAATCATCAAAGGGATTTAGGAGGAGTGCGCTTACTTGCTGTTTACAGAATATGGAGATTAATGTACATACATTTTTGTATGTTTAAAGAGAAAAAAACTACTCAGGTTTGGAGCTGCTTGTATCTTTAAGGTAACTGATACCTATAAAAGTTTTATTTTGTTCTTGAGTGGATTTGGCATCATCTTGTGATTGATTGCAGCTTTGGTTGGTGCTTCTTACAGCTTTGTACTGTTGGTTTCCACCACAGGAACTAACGGTTGATTTGCTCGTAACAGCTGATGCATCCAACAGCCACTTACCACAGCGATGCAGTTCATACCAAAAAACTACACGTAGACTTTAAGCCAAAGGTTGTGCCTCCACTAAGGCTAGGTAAATATGTAATTGAAGTTTACATAACCCCAGGTACTTTGATGTTCATCAGACCAGTCACCACACCGGTTTGCAGATGTCGGCCCATAAAGTGAACACATTTAAGTCTTACCTTTATAACTCATCAAATATTTGTTAATAAAATACTTTCAAAGCTAAGTGGGCTTGTGCAAGCCCTCCGTTTACCCATTTTTCAGTTTTGACATGACTTTACTTTCACTTATTAGACAAAGTTTCAGAAATGACCTGGTCCTCTTTGTTTTGTACTGGGTTTCATGTTTATTTTAGTGTGTAAAACATCTAATAATAAGCCTCTCACTGGATTATAAGCTGATGAAGAATTTTACATTCAGAACAGTGATAGCATAAGCCCACCCACTCTTTGCATCCTCCCATTTTTTCATTTCAACGTAATAAATAAACATAAAAATTGCCACTAACACAACACAACACAATAAAATCTGTTTATTACATAAACTATGTCTATCCATGTTCTATACCTGCAGGGAAAACCCACTGTAACATACTTGAGAGTAGTGGTCTACTTGGCAAAATATATACAAACAATTTGACTTACAAATGGTAATTTAAATGTGTAGTAAGAATTTAATTCTAAATGGACGCACTATTCAGACATAACCATTTAGTCTAAACTCGTTTACAACAGGTTTACATAAATTGGCACAGTGGAGACTTGCTAAGCATAGCATTCAGGTCAAAAGTCAGTAACGGTAACGCTCAAAAGGATTTATTATTAGACCATTAAACATATTCAGGAAGTGTTTTCTGAACATTTCCTTTGTGCAGTAACCAGTTTCTTCACATTTACAAAGCAAGACTTGGTTTTTATACCAGTGCAAGTCACCGTCGTCCTGATTGTCGCTATCATCTGACTCAAACTTTACTTTGTCCCATTTGGTGACCACAACCTTTCCTTCTCCATGTTTTCACATTTGGTTTTTCATTCCTTGAGATGAACGCATGCTTGAGGAGCTGGTCAGCTGATGGCCGTAGTCTCTGGTCGCTAAAGTCGAGAGGAAATGAATGAAACCGCACATACAAAGGACAGCAAGTTAACATTTACCAACAAACATTTTCCTACTAACCACTCACCTCGTCAAGCAGATTTTTACAAAGTCCTTGGCAATTTCTGAAAATCCATCTGGTAAAGATGGCATCAACCCTTTCTGAGCACCAATGTAGAACAAGGCAGCCATCTTGTCCATGTGGGCGAGTGGTGGTTTCCCTGTGGCCATTTCAAACACCGTGCAACCAACACTCCATATATCTGACTTCCTGCCATATCCTGACTCGTTTATGACCTTAGAGGGAGAAAAAGACGAAGGACAAAAAATAGAAAGTTAAAATATGAAGTTAAAAATGAAGTAAATGGAAAATAGCCGCATTACCTCTGGTGCCATCCAATAAGGCGTGCCGTGGACAGATTTCAGTAGCTCACCGCTGTTACAGGCTGTGTGGTTTAAGCAGCTGAGACGTCGAGCACATCCAAAGTCTATGAGCTTAATGATACCAGTTGGCATCAGCATGACATTGTTGCCCTTTAAATCTCGATGAATCACCCTGTGCAGATGAAGGAAGGCGACCCCTTCAAGGATCTGATGAGTGTAAAGTGTCAGGACTCGCTCAGGTAGTGGACCAAATCTAAGGGCGGTAGAGGACAATGTGTAAGACAAGCCTCCATACGGAACATTTATCAAACATGTAGGAAAAAGTCAAAAACATTTTCAACCTATGAAGGATGCTAGCAATAGATCCTCCCGGGATGTACTCCATGAAGATGGAAGCGACATGCTGATGAAGCAAAGTCCCCAGGTAGCCAACGATGTTGATGTGTCGAAGGGTTTTCAGCAGCTCCACCTCTCCCTGAAGACGATTGTACTCCTTCCTTGCAGCATCGGGGTCAGAGGAGTCCAGACTCACCTGCTTCACAGCAATCAGCTGACCCTGACTAGTCAGGCCACAATACACCTGGTGAGAGCAATTTCAGTCATCTGAACGTCTGAATCTACTTCCTGTGCTTAGAGGATGTTCATTCAGCTTTTTTTTTTTTTTACATATTATAAAAGATCTGAATATTTAAATACTAAATTGTACATTAAAGTAATAAAGAATATAGATTTATAATATGAAAATAAATGTATAAAAGATCATAAATACATTAATCATATAAAAAGAAGTAAAAAAAAAAATCAACACCAGGAACAATTTGTAGAAAATTTATTACGATAAAAAAAGGACCAAAATCTATTTTGTGCTATTTTTCTACTGGGTGTCCAAAATAAGTGAGTTTCCCTCCTCCAACACACCTGAAAGATTCAGTCTAGATCAAACAGCCTATGAAGCTGCACAATAACTAATTTAAATCATGAACGTTGGAGCAGGAAAACACTGAGAACCTGCAAGATTGTGGGTCGTATTAATCTGCAGTGCATGGTATAAATTGATAACTTCTTATAAAATAATATAATATATGATTTATTTCATTTACAATTTTACTCAAACTATTATACTGGGAATTAATTGTTGTACTTACTGTCCCATAGGCACCCCTTCCAAGTATTTCACCTTTTGCCCATGTGATGGTGCCATCTACAACCAACCTAGAGCCTGAATGAGCACCCTTATCCACGGGAAGAGCCTGACAGAATGAGAAGTGTCATTCATGAACTGTAGTTGTTTAGTCCTGTGAGGCAATCAGAGCAGTCATGCAGGGACCTGAATTATTTAAAATTGAGTTTAATATATACATCTTTGACACTCATTTGAATGAATTTGTTTTCTTTAAACATTTACTCCCTTGCAAAATAGACGCTCACAGGGTGCTTAATTGGGTCTACCTGCTGGACTGATTTCAAAAACATTTAATCAGCCAATCACTTTATGGCAAGACATGGTCACGTTGACTTGCTGAAGATTAAACTGGAGATAAAAAATTGGAAGAAAGGGGATCTAAGTAACTGTGACTGTGGCATTATTGATCTGAGTATTTCAGAAACCGCTGATCTACGGGGGTTTTACACACAGCAATCTCTAAGGTATCTGGAGAATGGTCTGTAAAACAGAACACTTCCAGGGAGCAGCATGATGTCAAGAGGTCAGAGGAGAATGGACAGATTTACCAGTGGTTCCAACCACAGTATGTTGGATACCATCTCTGAACACAATAATAAGGATTGATAAGTAATATGAAAATACATATATAAAGGATCATAAGTACATTAAAATAATCATGTTCAAACTGGAAGCAGCTAAGCTACAGAAACCATACTGGGTACATTTTCTGTCAGCTAAGAACAGGAAACTGATGCTACATTTCACACAGTCACGTGTAAATCGGAGAGTAGAAGATGGAAAAATCATGCTGGGTCTGATGAGCCTCCAGTTCAGCTGTGACATTCAGGTTGTAGGTTAAGAATTAGGTGGAAACAACATGAAAACATGGATCCATTCTGTCGTGTATTAACAGTTCAGGCTGGTGATGGTGTTGTATTGTGTGAGGGATATTTTCCTGGCATACTTTGGGCCCTTTGGTACCAACATGGCATGGTTTAAATACCACAGAGTATTGCTGCTGATCATGTTCATCTCTTATGACCACAGTGTATCATCTTCTAATGGCTTCTTCCAGCAGGATAATGCACCACATCACAAAGATCAAATCATCTACAACTGCTTTCTTGAAGATGACAATGAGTTCAGCGCACACAATTACCTGCACAAATTCACATCATGGCTGTGCAGCTGACATGATGCTATCATGTCAATATGGAGCAAAATCTGTGAGGGATGTTCCCAACACCTTGTTGGATCAATGACACTAAGTATTAAGACTGTTCTGAAAGAACAAATAGGCCAAGCTAGTCTAAGCAAGGTGGACCAAATAAAGTGGTGGGTCAGGTAAATGAAGCCCTACAATAAGACCAATGGAAACAACCTGATACAACCCACCAAAAAAAAAAAATGTCCACATGAATAAGCCTTTATATGACCGTATTTCTATCAGAATATAAGTTGTTTTTGTGACTTTAAAATTAATTTACCTTTACCTCAGAAAAAACATTCCTCCTTGGTTTGGGTTCATCTTCAGTGCTGGGGTCCTGCATGCCCTGCTCATGATCTTCAGATACAGCCCTCTCATCCAGTGCAATCAGCTCTTCTGCTAAACACTGCAACAAATCGTCTGTAAGCGGCCCATCTCCCAACTCGTCCAGAAACTTCTGGTAAACTGGCGACACACTGGAAAATGTCCACGTGTTGGTCTTTGACTGCTCAGGGTTCGGCAGTAACACTGACTTAGGAGCTTGTTGGCTTGAGGTTTTTGTTGATGTGTTTACAGTTGTTTCTTGCTGGTTTGGGTGATTATATACTTCAGTGTTTTTCTTTGCCAGTGTTGGCATTATCAGAGGTTTGTCTTCAGACTTTAATGTGTCAGACCCACATGATGAAATTGCTTCCTTCAGGGTTGAAAATATTTGTTCTGTTTTCGGATCCTGAGCACTTTTGTTAGCATCATTAGCGAAAACTACCTTAGTCCCTAGTTTAGGGCTATCCGTTGTTCTGCAGATGTCCTCATTTGGCAGAGTGTTTGGGGTTAGTTTAGTTCTTGATGGCACAGGTTTTGCTTTGCTTTTAGCTGAATTGGCTACACCTCTCCCAGAGTTTCTCTTAAGATTGTTCTGTACTGGCCTTAATGGTCTATGTTTGACTTTATGGCCCTGTTGTGTCTTCCAAGGTGGAGAACACACCACTTCTTTAAGTGTCTCACAGGAGCTGGAAACACAACGGTTTCTAAACATAGGACCTGCAAACATCTCATAAATGGCTGGTCCTTCATCATCACCCTGCATTTGCTGAAACTTGTCTTTATAAGTAACGAGATCTACAGCTGACTTGAATCTTGGCATTTTCCCGCCTAAAACAGTTCTTTTCCACTGTTGGGCGCTTTTAAGCTCCCTCGTTGCGGAGTATTGGGTTCTGTTGATGCTCAGCTTGCCTGGATGTGGCACCCTGGTGCTCTGTAGGAGATCACAACCCTTCTTACGAGGTGTAGCGGGGGGGATGTTGGAAGGAGCAGCACAGACAGATTTCATCTTCATCTTGACTTTAGTTACAGCTCCTTGCCTGCTAAAATGGAGCTCACGGCTTTTCCCCATCTTATCTTTGGATTGTGCTGAAAATGCAGAACACTTTGTGTTGCTTTTGGGATTTTCACCATTATTTTGATCTTTGTGTGCAGGTACACTGAAGGACTGGTTAGCTTTAATGTTTGTTTTCAGACCAACATTTGGCTTAATTAGTCTTTCCTTGTTTTGAGCAGGCTTAACTTTCTTAAATGTCTTCTCGTATTGCTTTGGATCCACAGCATAAAACCCAGTTTTTCCCACACCAGCCTGGCCAGTTGGCTTGTCTACTTTTGTTTTAGCCGCACAGGAAGTGTATATTGTTGTCTCTGTGTGTTTTGCATGTTTTTTTGTGTAACATTTTTCAGAGCATGCGCCAGCATTATCTTGAACATCCCTCCTGTCATATGTGATTCCATTTTTAATATGTGTTGTGAAGCTTGCTTCATTATTGAGTTCACTGACAATAATTGGTGTGAAGGGTGTTTTATTGTTCCCTTTGGAGGCCTCGCTCTCAACAGAACGTTTTGTGTAGCTTGTGTTTGCTTCACAGTTTGAGCTCATGGGCTTTTCATTGCTTTGATGATGTGAATAATAGATGTCTTTCTCTCTCTGATGTGTAGATCTCTGGACCAGTGGAACTTGAATGGTCCTTGGCTGAAAATGTAGGTCTGTCTGTCCAGCTAGATCTATTACTACAGATTTTACATATATGGAGTTTTTTAAAGGTCCGTCTCCAGAGGATGCCTGGTGTTTGTCTCCGTACGCACTGTCATGGCCATCCTTGCCATTGTTCTCATCCTCCAGGTCAGTGGAAGTCTGGCTGCTGCTGCTGTTGGACCCACTTTCCTCACTGCCAGCCTTACTGGTAGGAGAGCCATTGCATTGGCTGCCCCAAGGAAGTCTCTCTCTCTTTAACTGGGTCCTTGTGCAAAGAGAACTTGTGCTGATGGGCTTCAGGGGGGCTCGTTGTTTGAGCACTGGTAGAGCTGTGCCTTCTCTGGGACAGGCATCCAGAGGTGCCAGAAGCTTAGGTGTTCGGGAGTTCAAATAAGGCCAAGGACCCTGTGAAAATGGAAGCGAAGCAACTATTCAGTGGTTTACACACACTCGTATATGTAAAAATTTGCACTATTTCTTCCTCCCTATTCTTCCCAAACTTCTACTCCAATTTTCTATGTCTAAACTCAAGGCAGGTAATAAATAGTAACAATTAAACATGAGAAACAGATGGCTTGAGACTGATGTAAGGAAACAATATTTTGGGGATCAATCAACAGTGGCCAGCCCACCAGGAACCACAGCAGGGTGATCACTAAAGGGGAAGGAAGGGCAACCACAGCCATTGTGCTGCAGTGCAGGACCACTGTTCCCTCTCAGCAATCCAGACACAGTCGCTTTAAGCTGGACCATATTACAGCAAATATATACATACATGTAAATATATACAAACATGTAAATATATACATACATGTAAATATATACATACATGTAGCTGCTTCCTGAGTTGGTTTGAGCTGTATAGATATTTTATAAAAATATATCTTTATATATTAAATGGACTCACTTAAAATTGTTTGTATATTTTTATATTATTTTATATATTTATATTTTTAAAGAACTTACGTTTTATATCAGTGAAATGTATTTTATTGTCATTGCTATATACTGTATTTATATTTTATATTGTTCTTTTTTTGCTTTCTTTAACTTATTTTATTTCTACCTTATTGAATATTTTATTGATATATTCAATTTTAGATATTTGCATTTATGCATTTAATATTTATACAGGTTACGTTGATGTTAATGTAAGTGGGATGTTTTCAGTTGAAGCTTACCTTCTGTTCGCTGGCGGCTTTTTGAGAGCCGAGTCCTAGAGATGGAAAATAGATTTTTTAAATAATTGTTACAAGTGTTATGAACAGAAAAATTAAAGTTCAATAAAAATATACTCTTAAGTATACAAACGTGTCTGAACGTGTGCTCTGGCCTGCATCATTGTGTTGGAACATAGCAGTGGCTCCATGATGCTGGGGGCTGATTGGCTGAGCTGGTTGGACTCTGCCACGTGCATCACACTGTGGAAAGGTGTGGAGGCATCAACCTCACTTATTTTCTCTCTGCTCAGGACACATTCAAATCTATGATTTTTTATGTATCAGCAAACACACCTCTCCAAGTTTTAACAAGAAGCCCCAACAAGCTGCAGGCGAAACATCACTGACATCTTAATGCAGAGTTTCTCAGTCCTGCATGTTTTCACTTTAACAGTCCTAGCTGAAATAAGTTGGTTTTATGGACAACGATTGAGAAAACCTGTCTTAATAGATGCCATTTTTCCACATTACATGCAGTCAAACCCCCGGAGGCTGTGCAGCACACAATCATTATAGCTCGTTTTTTTAACACCATGTAAAAAACCACAGCGGGATGTTTGGAAGTCCAATTTATTCACACCTACAAACACTGTTGATGACATGTTTTATCAGATCCATTTATTTATACTTGATACAGTTTGATAGATAACAGTCAGATGCTTCAATGGGGTATTTTACTATATTTATTTAAGTGCTAAAGTAATGAGTGTTGTTGATGTGCATACCGCTCTCTGGGAGGTGCTGGCTGGCAGGCGGTCCTGACACTCACCAAGCCAGATGACAGAGCAGGATCTTCACCACCCTGGTACCTGGTGTTATTGCACAAACTGGGCAAAGACAAACCTGTGCTGAAGCAATGAGGATAAAAAAGAGCATAGGGTCACTGCAGTGTTTATTTCAGGGTGCCTGCAGGGGCGGAGTTCAGAGAAACAACCATGTAAAGTGATAAATATCTTTCCTCTTGCCGATCTCGACACAAGAACTGACATCTCACATAATCTCTGGACGCAGTTTCTATGAAACTAGAGACCAGCTCAAAGACCTTTATTCTCCTCTAAGACCTTGGGCTTGATTCACTTGTGAGAACTGTACATAGCAGACAATGGGCTGATTCACTGAAGCTCTCTCTCCCCCTGTCTCTGTGTTTCCAACCTGTTTGGGTAGAACAGATTGTCCTCTGGACACGGTGACAGGTGCTTGTGTACCGGCCAGTGAGTGTAACCAGATAGGCCACTTCTCTACTGGTGGTGTTAAAGAAAGAGGCATATGCTAACTAGCCTGGAGCTGGTGTGTTGACAAGGATGAAGGGGTAACTGTACACACAAAACACTGGCATGTAACAGGTGTGTTAACAGGTGCAAACATGACTCAGCACTCTATACACTTTATGAAAGACTATATGAAATAGAAGTTAAAATAGAAGACCATAGTTTCTCTATGCCCACCTGCTGCCCCTCCTCACATCCTGATTGGCTCGCCTGTCTCTCAGAGTTTCCATGGTGTTCTGAAAGCAGGTGGGGATTTCTTTATCTGCATCACACACAAACACACACTCAGAGCCCGTTCTCCCATTCGTCAGCTTCTTTTACAGTATCTTTGGCTTCTTATGAGTCAAATACCACTGTTCATATCAGCAGTGAACAAAAACTGTTAAATTCATTTAAAATGACAAAAAGGAGCAGGAGGGAAGCCACATCAATCATTTCTAAGTTATCAGACATGTATTAATTCACAGACAACACATTTAGAGTATTTCTTTGTCTCAGAGACACATATAAAAACAATAAATCCTGGTCTGTAATCATTTTGCTTCTATGAACAATATGCAGGATGTTCTGCAAAACATTACCACATGGTAAAGAGGAGTTAACTTTCATTACCTGTTTGTTAGCCTGTTGCTCCACTTTAACCACATATTGAGACTCCTTTAAAGAACAGTTAATATCTCCACTCATGAGTATGATAACAAAAAGCTCTACTTTTGCTTTGCTTCTGCACTCTTCACCGTCTCTGGAGTGCCTTTCTGGAATAATGTGCTAAACTCGCCGATGGAGCTGAGGTAATAGATGCTGAGGCAGGTTTCTCAGCTGAGAGGTTTGCATTGTGTGGGAGACACCTCCCATCCAGTCATGACCACCCTGCTCCCCCTCCTTTTACAAGGTGATTTGATAACATGGCCCTTTGGAATACTGGCCATTACATTTGTTTTTCAGTGTACAGTAAACAATGAAAGGTTTGAAACTAATTAAGCTAAAAATGTAGAATTCTGCCCGTGGCAACAGGAAAAGAAAAGATGAAGAAAAAGAGGAGTAACAAGAATGTGAAGTGAAACAACATGATGAGGTTCAAGGAAGAGCAGAGGCAGGACGGTGTAAGATCAATCCAATTCTAATAAATATTTAGTGTAAACTGACCTTTATCTGGGTAAAATTTAGATTCCCAGCAACAAATGAATGCAGCATATAATGCACTTCTGAAAGTTGTCCCATAATCAAAACTGGTGACGATGATGATGACGATTGTTATTATTATTATTTATTGTTTTATAAATTATTATTATTATCACCATTGTCAACAATAATGATAACTTTTATTTATCGGGCTGTTCAGAACACCCAATGACTTTTCAAATTAAATAAATCAACAAATTACAACAGTAAACAAATACAATAAAGATCTGAATAAAGCAAGTTGACAGCATCATCTTGCAGACTGCCTGTATGGGGGATAATTACATCCCCAAGGTAATTATTAACTCAAAAAGTTATTGATGGATTTTGATGAAATTTCCAGGATATGTTGGGAGTGTCACTGGGAGCAAATGATTAAGTTTTGGTGGAGATCCAGAAAAGATCCTGGATTCTGGATCACTTTTAAATTTTCAGTAACTGCTGCATGGTGGAGGTCTGCGCACTCGGAGTGCTTTTCTAGTTAGCTATAAAACAGCTTACATTTAAAAAATAGGATATAACATCATAAAAAACCCTGATGTGATCACTGCAAAGTTAAATGACAAATAATTCTGATAAATCAGGGATATGTTTTTTCCACTAGAGCTGCATTTTTTCTTCTGATCTGGAACCAGGTCTGGTGGATGGTTTGTTGGTAGTGGAACATAATCCATTAACATATCCCGAATTAAATACATGGGACCGCCCTCCTCAGTTACAATCACCTGCATGATGAGACACTTTAATGTCCCATACATTGTAAAGACCAAATACAGAGACCATCAGCAATTTAATCTGTCAGTGCAGCTGAAGCAATACCAGCGGTGCCATGAAATTTACATTTCAACACATGGCCTAAGCAGGGAGCAGCAGGGATCCTGTCAACAGGTCAGGATTGGCAGGTCTCAGTGGATTTGGGCAAACAGGTGAGGGTATGTAGCACCTTATCAGCACTCCCTTAAGGCCAGACTTACATCTGGTATCAGAGGCCATGAAGAATATCAACTTTCATTGAGCTAATGTTGCCATGAGAGGACCACTCAGGTTAAAGCCATGAAAGAAAGTTGATCATATTTAACAGCTGATCAATAACTGTCAAGGTGTATGTTTGTTGATGGAGCCTGTAGAAGATATTTGGTCCCTTTCTCCAGACAACCTTACTGTATTACAGGAAGAGCAAGGAGCAGAGGCATCATGTGGATCACAAAAGCAGAGGAGAAGACTTGTCTATGAAACCAGTGAGAAGATCCATGAGGAGTAATGCCTTCTAAACACACACCATAACTATATGCCATCTACATTCTTCCCTCATAGTGTCTCATGAACATAATGTGGAAATGAGTAATCTTGGAAGGGGATTGTACCAATATGATCCATCTTCTTTGAACTCTGAAACTCACAATGTCATTGAAGCAGCCCTTACCTGTGTTGAGGTTCTTCTGATGGTCAGATATTGTCAGAAACTCTTTAGTTTGTAAATCTTTCTGAAAAAAAAACACAGATTTGGTCATTTGCTGCTGAAAATAATGCAATTATGACTAATGCCCTTATTTAGTCACACATCTGAGATCTTACTCTGAATAATTCCTCAATCTTGATGCAGAACAATGAAACGAAATGAAAAAATACTTTATTAACCCCAGAAGGGAAAATAATAAGCAAACCATCCAAAAAATACTGAGTGTTTTTAGAGGTTGATATTGTACAGAAAGAAAGCGTAATATTTATTTTAATTTCAGTAAACATAGTGCACTAAACGTGTGTGTGTTGGAGAAGATCTGATATATGATGAAGCATTTCCATATTAGCCACCTGCCCTGTCTCTCTGCTAACCTCCCGCTTTGTTGGATATCCTGGAAACCCATGTGGTTGTGGTACAGCAGCAAAGTGTCATATACACAGATTATATCCCACTTCTACACACACACACACACACACACCCACACACACATGCATACAGAGCCAGTCACTGATCCACATATTTGTCTTCTGGGTGTCGACTCAGTCCTGTGCGTTTGCTAATTATGCCCACATTATGAGCCACAATGAGGGATTAGTGGACATCACACACACACACACACGTTACCACTCAGGTACAGACACAGACACACACGTACATGCATGTGCAGGTTACACCCTGTCACACACGTCACACTGTGGATTTTATGCAGTGTGAGGAGAGGATTTCTCCCTCATTTCTTCTTGCTTTATCTCTCATAACACATGACAAAAGCTTTCGTATTTCCATAAAGAGACAACTTTTCTGCATCGATCCAACGTACCTCAATGTGATGATGAGTTAGTGTGTGTGTGTACAACACCGCTATCAGCTGATTGAAGGCTTTCCAAGTCTCCTATGTCTGAATCACTTGACTCAGAACCCAGATCCTGGCGTGAGTGTTGGTCCAGAGTCATAAGAGACATGCAGTCAGCATCTGCACAAAATTAGGAAAAATATATTTTTGGGTTAATTAAATTAAACCAGTCTGGGTTTCCTGCACGTAAAAATAAAAACCAGTCACTCTCTGTCTTCATCCCAGCATCATGTGCCGTTTACAAAAGATGGAGGGTTAGAAGTGAAAAGTTGTCCCTCCTCTCGGTGACATTGTCTCTGACCTATAAACTCATGAATGTTCTTAGTAGAGTGGTCCCCATGCACATTCATAAACAAGCCCATTATACCTTCCTTCGTGGCTTTGAGTGCAACAGAAGGGGTTTATGCTAAAAACCAGGATTATAACTGGAATTCAATGTATGCAAGTTAAGACAGGTTGCATGTAAACGTTGCATTAAGACATGTGATGTGGTAAATAATCAATAGCTAAAGCTAAGATCAGACAGAGACGAGGTGAGTTAATTTAGAAACATGTTTGTTGTTACCATTTCTTTAATTTAAGATGATGAGAGAGTTGGTACTTATTTCTGTTTACTGGTTTACACCAGTAAACCAGAGGGTATCATGGCAGCATGACACAGTGTTACAGACCAGAACTTAACAACATCATCCCTTTTATCTAATAAAAACTTATTTATATACTATATATATTATATGTATATGTATATATATGTATAATATATTATATATTATACTTATATATATTTATATTATTTATACATTCAGATTATTATCAGTGTACAAAACACATCCTGTGTGTTCTTCTTGCATTAATCCAGCCAGAGCAGATGTGTATTTAGCCATATTTGGGGTGTTAAATTATGTAATTGCATCAAATATTTCCTTTAATATATGAAGGACTCATTAAGCGTTATTACTATTAACTCTCTTTTCTTTATTCAAGTTGAGGAGGCTGAACGTTTTTGCTGCTAAAGCTGCTGGCTTCCTCTGAAAACAATAATGATAATGAGACTTCATTTGGATTTTAGGGGTTACGTATCAGAACTGTTGGGTTGAGTTCATATTTATGGGCTCATCTGCACAAACGCTTTCTGCTATTTAAAAGTAAAGCAGTCCAACCTTACATTTCCAGGGCTTAAAGTGTGTGTGGTCTAGTTTTTATGCGTGAACCAAAGTGGGGAATCCTTCTAATTAAATTAAATTCTTTATGGCTAAATTTTTCTCTTATTGTTAGAATTAGAATTAGAACCACGGAAATGCTGAGAGTTGATGGTTACTTTAAAGGATTTTACTTACAAAGTGATGTTTGTTTTTACCTTATTTTTCCACATAAAACTAGATGAGAACAAAAATCCTATTCTTAGTCCAAAAAGGTTGAGTCTGAGTCTTAGGGTTAGACATCAGATTCGGATATGGTCAGGTTTAGAGGAAGGGTCAGGCATTCAGTTATGATTGTTAAAGAAGCAATGAGGAACTTTAGGACCTCAGGATGCTGCTGGGCAGCCATGGTTCCAGGTATACATAGAAATGTTTCTGTGGCACCAAAATGACAGAAATGCACATGTGTAAGGTCAGAAAGTTGCTTGGTGCTACTATGAGTTGAAGGTGGCAGTTTAAAGAAAGCACTCTGTTCATGAGTCTCAGAGAGGAAGTCAAACAAGGATTTGTGTGAATGTGTTTGTACCTGCAATACAATGCTCATGTGTGACTCAGAGTCTCAGTGAAAATCTGAACGATCTCTTCTCTTATGGAGCTGCTGATATCAGACACATCGTGTAGCCGCTGCTATCTCGTGTATGCAGATCACTGATTGAAAAAATAAAGGAGCAGATGGAGAAAGCATTGAGCCAAAAAAAATTTCCACTAATGAATCCTTCTCACACCCTCTGCAAACTTTCTTATGCTGCATGTCCCAGTAGTTCCTTGATCACCTCTACAGGTCTGTGTTCCCATGGTAACCACATTGCCATGCCCTCAAACAGGTCAATGTCTCTGATAGTGAGCATAACCGGCATCACATCGTCATTATTTGGAACATTTACATCCACCTCATCGATCTGAGTCTAACACACAGGGACATAATTCACAGACACAATGAATACTTCGGTCAGCGAAACACGGGGGAGTAAGCATGTGCAGCTAATTGTGATGAAGATAGGACTGGAAACGGGGTTCTTTAGGCAGGTCCATTTAATTAACTGGCCTGAAATAGCCCAAACCAAATTAATTTGGGTCCTGGAAAGATTAGTTATTTTCTAGGAGAATTACAGCAGTGATACATTCATTCAGTTTCTGCTGTTGTTGACGTGCTTTAAAAAAAGGCACCAGACGACTACATCTTACGTTTCCAGGCACACAGCCCCAGGGACACATTAATCAGACATTATGTAACATTTTCTGTTGTTTACTTGGCAAAATACTGGATACTTCAACTGTATGTTTGTAATATTTGGTGGATTATGACTATTATGAGTTTTCTCTCTGACATTTAAGTCAAATGTACTGCCTGAATTTGCCTAAAGCTAACTTTTTCATTGGGTTTTGTTAGATGTTGCTTGTTAGCATAGGTAGCATAACAGTAGAGCCTGCTAAAATTCAGCAGCCTCGTTGGTACAGAAGTGTATGACGAGGTTCCAGTAGTTTTCAAAGTCATGGTAAACACACAGTAAATGCCTGCTTTTAAAGGCTTCCCTTCAGCTTTTAGTCTGGGTTTACTGTGACTATTAAATATACTAAACATACAGTTTCAGCAGAGTATCTGGATATGACTGATGTGTGGTGTCTGTGGTGTTATGTGTACTTATTGGATAGCAGGGACGTGTCATCTCCATAACACACACAATGATATGGTTTCATCACTGTTGTTGAGGCTGTTTGACACATGGTGGCTACCATTGTTCCCAATGTCAACATTAGATGGGAGTCATGTTTACACAATATCCCTTGACAGTTTGTTGACTAAAGATAATTTTCACATCTAATTATTCCGTATCTAGTTTTCTCCATGTTACCACGAATCTGAATCCTCCTGTTACCTTCACCTGGATGATCAGTTATGGACCTGTTCAGAGCTGGACAACACATCTATATTTAAAAAAACATTTACAGGAAAGCTGTGTTGTTTCTGCTGCTCTGTTTATGTGATCAGGGGAATCCTCAAACACTCCGGTGGGACTGTCAGTAAGTGTGTGTGTGTGTGTGTGCCTGCAGAATCAGTCTTATTGTGATTAATCTGCAGAGTTCAACATGTTTTGTTTCTTTAGTTTTTTGCTCTTATTTGAATTAACATGTTTCATGTGTTACAGGATCTCCCCGCTTGCCCTTCTCCCTCTCCTCCTCCTCTTTCTCCTCCTCCTCCTCTCTCCCCTTCTTCCTCTGGACCTTCTTCTCCCCCCTCTTCTCCTTTTTCTGGTCCCTCTCCTCCTTCCTTTCCTTGTCTCTCTTGTGCCTCCCCTCCTTCCTCCCCTTCCTCCCCTTGTGCCTCCCCTCCTTCCTTCTCTTCTTCCCCTTGTGCCTCCCCTCCTTCCTCCCCTTCCTCCCTTTGTGCCTCCCCTCCTTCCTCCCCTTCCTCCTCGATGTCCACTTCTCGCCCCGGCTGCTCCCAGTAAGTTTTCACTCCTGATCTGTCAGTCGATCATATTTCTCTCTTTTTCTCTCAATATTTCTCTTTAAAATGCATTTTGTGTGAAGCATGTTACCATGGCAACACATGAGCTCTGCTCTGACTGTAATTGTGTTTTGTGGTTGCAGGAAGAGAAAGCGTCATGGCAACGGGGAGCAGCCGGACAAGAAGAAGAAGAAGAAGAAGCGTTAAAACAAGTTTAACATTTTAGATTAAATGTTAAACTTTTGTACAAAGTTCTGTTTTCTGGTTTAATTAGTTTAGAATTTTAAGCTTTAATCATTTTTGTTTTTTTGTTTGTATTTGTTCCTCTGAAGCCTCCACCTCCTGCCTCCACCTCCTGCATCCACCTGCAGCAAACACCATCAGCTGCACAAGGCCTCCATCTCCTCCCACCACCTGCAGCAAACACCATCAGCTGCACAAGGCCTCCACCTCCTCTCTCCACCTGCAGCAAGCACCATCAGCTGCACAAGGCCTCCATCT
>JBAMHV010000013.1:20640231-20650233 GCA_037177535.1 Pseudomugil gertrudae
TATATAAATGAGAATAGATCATATTGTGGAGATTTTCACATCATTTTGAATTTGTGGGTGAAAGGAATTGTAGTGAAATGCATCAAAATGACTTGATTCTTACAAGTGTTGGTCAACAAGAAATAATACTTTACATTCAAAGAAGTACCAGCAGGATAAACAGAGCTCCAAAACAACAGTGATTCCACCAGGACCTCAGCTACAAAACAACACAAGTTAGCTTCTAATATGGCTTAAACCACTGCTCAGGAGGAAATGAATGACCATGTTGCTGGTAGAAGATGCTCCCAGCATCCATAGGTTCATTATTAAAGCAGAACTCATGAGATTTGGCACATTTTAGCACTTTCGTGTCTTCTAACAAAAGCAAGTTCAGTATCTGAGTTGCGTCCTGCATCTTCTCTGAGCTCTCGCCAGCTGATAAAAGTCAGTTTTGATGAAGACTCCTTCTCTTGTCTTTTCCTTGCTTCTGATAGTGTTCCCTGATGTTGCTTTGCTAAATCAGTCATGGTGCATTCTCACAGCGGCCAGTGTGTTAATATCAAGTTGCTGGTGAGTGACATGGTGTGTAAAGTGAAACATGATCGTGGAGCACATATTTCCAACTTGAGGTTTCACAGCCTCGGGATGCTGACGGACAACAAGAAGTGTTGAGTTTTAATGTCAGAAAGTTATGCAGCGTTGCTGTAAAAATCCATACTGCTGGAGCAGGGCAGAGGTTCAGGCTATAGAGCAGGTGGATGGTTTGAATCGCTTGTCATTCAGTCTGTCCATGTGTCAGTGGTGAACCAGTTCACCCTCTTTGCTTCCAGTTTTGGCATTTCTTGTGTTGAATGTGTCAGGATGTTTGGTAGGGGTTGAAACAGCTGTTGACGTGGATTGGCTGCTACTTTTTCCCTTGTGTGCCAAACCAACCCAGATAGCTTTTGGGCCAAGGCTTGATCACGTTTGGCACTTCTGGCTCAGTTACAGCACTAGCAAGTCTGTTTTAGGACAGGTGAACCAGATGCCTTTAGATGGCCTGGAATTAGGTAAATCATGTGTGTTGAAGGCAACACATGGACCAGATGTGAGGAGCTGCTGTAGAAGTGCATGCTGTTTGGAGGAGTTGTTAATATCATACAATGATACATCTCACGTTATTTTTGCTCTCCATCATGGAAAGTTGATGGTTTTGTGATAGCTTCTACAACCCGGCATCGGTATGGACAGTGGAGGAACTTTCTTATTTAAATGTCTGTTTAACAGACTCTGGGTGGGCAGATGTGAACTGCATCAGGTGGGAATGTGGCTGGGTCTCGACAGCCATGCTTGCATAGCGTCTATGTTAAATGTCACGACCGGTGTGTGAATGTTGTGTGAATGAAAAAATAGTCAATTCAAATTATTTTAATCCATTATTAAACCTCCAAGCTGAATTAACCAATCCCTGCATTCTCAGTTTTTGCATGTTTACAAACATAACCAATGCAAATGCATTGCTCTTGTTACAGTGATGATACACTTTAAAGTGCATTCAACAGTGCATGTTGGCTGATTTCAGTGATTGAAACACACAGTGAATTTTACAAACTACTTTTGAGAAACATAACTACATTACTTTTTGAAAGCAGTAATCCTGTAATCCAATTTAGGTTTTTAAGTAGCATTACCCAACGCTGTTCTTAGTCAACACTTGCACTGACTGAAATGCATTACTGAAGTATTATACTGCAGCTTAAGATAAAGTGAGATTAAGGCCAAGTGGCTTAAATAGTTTGGTATAAAAATATTGCTGAAAGCAGCATTGCAGTGTTTTGCATTTTTAAGTCTCCTTGGGGAACATTTACATATTCCAACCTAATAAACTGGCTATTGCTACAATGGTGCTTGAGAGTTTTAAAAACCTAATACATTTTCTGAATTTCTGCATGTTTGAAACAACATTTTTCCATAAAAGTACCAAAAACAAAGAAATAGAACCAAATTAAGTAAAAGAGAGAAACTATTTTCTAGCATTTATTATTACAAATTAAACTACTGCATATACTACAACAGTTATGTTTTCTTGTTGGATACAACTTACGTGTGGATGTGTATCATTACATCCCTGGAACTCATAAAAAAATCAGCTCTTTATGCTCATAGGCTGGAAACAGTTGCAAAACTATTTCTGCACATTTTTAGGAAAAACTGGGCAATTAAGCCTGAGAGAGGTTTTCTGAGGATACTTACTGTGTCAGTCTGAGTTCTGCACGTATCTGTATCAGGTGGAAATCAGCGTATGGGTCAGCAGAACGGACAAACCCCCATTAGCACACTCCTGTGTATACGCCAGCTTCACATGCTCAAGAATATTAAGATATTATAAGATATTCATGTTCCACCACCGTAGCATGTGTGAAAGCAGGTTTTTATATTGACTAATGTTAATCTTTACAAGTCTAACACTGGAAGCACAATAAATATCAACCAAATAGAGGTTTTGGCTTAAGTGAGAGTCAGAAAGAACCTTTGAACAAGCACAAGGTGTTTGCTTTTTTTTGTGAAACATGCTGGGTTTTTTTCTAATACTAATTTTGACCACAGTGACGAGCCGACATTCATGGAACAAGAATTCTGAATTATACCACGTTATTATAAGGAAAATGCCAGGACATTTTTTATTTGCTGAATCTGAAACAAGAAGTTGGTCATGCAGTGAGATTAGTGGAAGTTGTTCCAATAAAGTTGTCAAAAGAAGAATAAATCATTAGCCTCTTAGCAGAAACTGATATCTGGAACTGCATTCTGCTAATATTGTTCATTGACTGCATCATTGTCTATAAAACCTTTAAATATAAATTAGGCAATTATGCAGTGGGGCTGGTAAAATGTAATATTTTGGAAAGGTCAAGTCAACGTCCAAGTGTCAGTCCAACAGAACTGTTATGGAAGGAGAAGACGTTCACTAGAAGAAAGCTAATAAAACAGTTTGAAGAAACCTCAGATCACTGTTATCACAGTTATACACCACTTTTAATTAGAAACGGAAAGTTTCCTGATATTAACACAAATCTCATTAGTTAGGGTTATTTTCCACATGCATGGTTCTTTGATTCACATCAATTTCTGAACTGAAAACTTCAACATCCATGTTCATCAAAATGTTCTTTCTCCAGATCAACCTTTACTAGTTCAGGCTCAAAGAAAAGACAAAGGAAAAGCAAGATAACAAGCAGAATGCAATGTGGTGATAATATAAACTTTTGTCTTGTTTTCATCATCTTTGCAGGCTAAAGTTGTAATTGATTGCCCAGTTTGTTCTTGAAATCCAGGAAGAGAAAGAAATCTGTTGAAACTGCTTCACTTCAGGCAGCTGCTCTACATTTAACCTTACATAACAGCAACATAGTGTGCCTGTCACAGCGGTTCACTCAACCAGTGCATCAAGCTGGAATTTTCTTTTGAGGATTTTTATTTCTAGTGTTCACTCGGTTTCACATGACCGCGCGTCAGAGTGGCTTTATACGGGGTCCAAACTTTGACACGTACAGGCACAAATACCTCTGAAAATATATCTCCAAGTAGGCTGCTTAAATAACCTGTTAATAGCAATAAGTATATTGAGGAAGTATTTGAGGTGACCACATACACTCTAGTTCAGCAGCTGCCTTTTTTTTTACGCTTTTATGCATCTTTTTACTTGGATGATCGTTTTCAGCAAATGGTGGCTACTGGAGACAGTACAGACCAGACGAGGTCATACTAAGAGCTTGTGCTAAATATTTCAGTTTGAACTGAAATATTTTCACAACTACTTGATTAATTGCTCTGACAGGCTCAATGCCCTGAGGAGGAATCCTGTTGATGCTGGTGCTGAAGCCCACAAGATTTACTTACCCTTTGCATCAAATGCCATAATTTACTTCTCCATTAATTTGGTTAAGACACTCAGAAACCATCAGGAAGAATCATGATAACTCTGATGAGTTTCAGATTTCCCAGATAAAAGTAAGAAGCTCATCTGATTTGGCTTTGTGTGTGCAAGCAAATGTTAACATGCTTGACAGGACTAACTAATTTTGTTTATGACTATATTTGCATAAAAATAGAATTATTAGTCGGACCAAAACTGGACTTTTAAAACACATGTATATAAACCACGTGTATATATGTTAACACATATATACATATTGGCCAAGGCACTTTAGGTAGGTAGTCCAGTTTCTGTCCTTTTAGCTAACAGTGACAGATGAAGCTTGTACACAGAAGAAGAAGCTGTTATTATAAAGCTTTATTATAAAATAAAAGCTGTTTAAAATGAAGGAAATATTCAAAGCTACTCAATTCATCACTTGTCATAGTCAGATTCCAGGCAGTTTTATGTCCTTTATGAAGTAGGTAAACTGGAAAAGATCCAGTATAAGTGATAAACGTTATGAACATTTTTAACTGATATCGATAACCCATATTTTTCTGTTTGTCATGACCGATAAGTTAGTGCTTATGCTTCATAGTTTGTGTTGGAAGCAGTGATAAAAACTGATATTTAAGTAGTTCTGGTGTATCTGTAACAAATAAAAAAAAATTGGCTCTTCAAATGTTTATTTTGTTCATGTCATTGCTCAAAAATGTGGTTATTCAATCAATAAAAGACATCCTTTGTATATTCTGTAAGAGATGGATAGCTTATCTCCACAGGTATCTGTGTTTAAAATATGAAACTATATGTACTGCCATAGTGTGTCAGCCTCAATTACAAAATATAACTTTTTGTAAATAACCCAAATTTTAATAGAATATTTGGGATTTTGATGGGGGAAAATGTACCTATTGGACTGATAAAAAAATAACCAAGATATTTTATCGGTCCGATAAATATCGTGCATCCCTAAACAATCCCAAAAAAGAGCACAAAACGTCAGCGTCGGCTCTACTTCAGTCAGTAAAAGTCATTCTTCCTCATTCATTCTAAACTGGCACAAGTTGGGAAGTTCAGATAAATAACAAAAGTCGCTTGATTTATCTGCTTTTCTGAGTAAAGGCTACTTGTAGGCTAACATTAGCATTAGCTCAGAGAACTTCCCTTTTCTTCAGAGCTGTTGTGTGCCTGTGGAGCCCGAGTCTGGATAACATATACATCTAAAAGTTTGCAATGCATCTCTAATTGGCAGTATTAAAAACAGTGTTTGAAAGCTGTGCATGCAAACACCCACTTATGGACTGAAAAGTAAATGTTTACAAAGCAAGAGGTTCTTGATTTGATTTCAAGCATTAATCCAAACATGTCACATCTGCACATCTGTGTTACCATTAGCTCTACTGCAGAGATTATGGACAGATACATGTGCCATACAGAAAGGAGCCTTACTGTCTTTTTCCCAGCTTAATAGGTTTTAAATAATGCATATGGCATTTTTAGGGTAAAGGATCCCGGTGGCATTCACTCTCTGCATGGATCAAATTAAGGTCATAGATTTGAACTTGTGACCTCCGGGTCCTCCTTCCTGTTTGAACGAGGCTTCAGATTTCCTAGACATAGTGTGCCATGCAGGGTTTCAGTAAACACTACCGGATATTACTTGTTTGAAGCCCATTCATTTATGGAAACCCTCTCTTATAGCTTACTTTGATAATAACCTACGTCAGAAACGTAAGTAGGAGTTTTTGTAAAAGAAGAAGGATATCATGAGTGGAATAATACACTGAAGCTGCAATGAATAGCCTTCCACCAGAGTGGCTTTGATTATGCCTTTTTCCACTGCTTTTGTAGCATAACTCACCAATTTACTGGAAGGGATTTAGTGTCAAATTGAGCGAGGCAGTGCAGAATATCCCAAATTGGACCAAATGAAAGAGATTGTTTAGTACAATGACTTTAGGAGTGTAACAGCAGCCAGTGTGCCAGACATGCCATCAAGTTTAGCAGAAACTAAAGCGAAGAGGTAAATGTATTCCAATGCCACTGTCACTTATTCATTATTTGTGCTACACATCACTGAACCAGCATTTGCAACAAGAAAAAACAATCTATTGGGTTTTAATTAGGAATCTGTCAGTGTTCATGTTAAGAAAGATCTGAACAGTAGTTTCAGCAACACTCAGCCTTCCACCTGATAGCATGAGAGGAGGTTAATCTGAACCCTGTAGGTGCTGGTAAATCTGGACAAATGGCCCTTCGCTCTACAGTGATCACCTGATTTTACAGCTCATCAGTCTGTGACCGCCCTGCTCCATATATTCCTTTAACCTCGGGTAACCCAGGCGTCTTCATTGCTTTCAAAAGGCTTTGCACGGTTGGCTGAAAACCTTTTCACTGGTTGCCTCACATGCAAATTAAAAAATTAATATTACAGTAGCTTGGATATTTTCCGTGTGCCTCTCTGATAATTTGCTGCTATTAAATTAATATTACATAATGACTTAAGATTATTCTCCCTACCAAGTTCTTCTTATTATTATTTTAATGCGCTGTCTCTATTGAAGTCTCTTTTTTCCTCTTATGGTTAATAGAAAAGGGAATAGTGTAAAGTAGGACAGAGAAGCGAAGCATGGAGGGTTTCATCACAAGTCCATCACCTGATACTCGACACAACACACAGGAAGGGAGGCTGGGGAAGAGTGAACATCAATGCCACTTTCCAAAATAAAACAACAAAGATCCTGCAGTTCCATTGGAAAAGGTCATATATGATGATCAAAATGGAAGAAGGAACCATGTGTAGAAGAAGTAAATCAGCCTTATGGGTAACCTATGTGTGGCAGCTTATCTAGTGTGTGGGAAGAACATTTCTCTCAAATGTGTTTGGGAGAAGTGTCTATAAAATATCTCATGCAGCTACAGAGAAGTACACAGCAGAGCGACAATTAGTTATAATAACCAAAGTGTCTATATAAGCTCAAGGAATGGCACTATATCACAAAGTTCTGTTGCTAGCATCCTGTAACGGCACATCCATCCTAACAGCTGGACGTCTACCAGCAACAGCGCAAGCTGAGTGAAATATATCAGTGTGGTTTGAGGTTACAAGATTCAGCAAAACTCCATTATACTCAGAGTGAAACTTTGTTCTAACAGAAGAAATCCACTGTTTAACTTTGGAAATGAACTGTTTCTACTCAGTGTGTGATTTGGGTGAGCGTGTCCAGTGAGGTATACATTTTATAAGGTTGCTCTGTGGCAGTCTAAGCTCTGCCCTTTTCTTTAACTTTTGACCGATGCAGTCACCTGCTCTGACTCAAATCACACGATGAACACTGTTTTAGGTCTCAAAGGCAACTTTTTATCATATTAACTGTGGGATGAAAGAAAAAGAAAGCAGGCGAATTGTGTAAATGTGAATATTTGCTTAAATGTTGGTAAAATTCCCCGATCCTTCAGATTTACAAATCACCAGAAACACCACCAACATCATTCAACTTACTTGCACTTTGTTTCAAGTGTAAGAAAGTAAGAAACCAAGTGTCAGCTTTGACACGAACCATGAGGAAACTATGGAAAAGCCCACCTGTAACATGCTGGAGAAAGATGGAAGAAGCAACATAAAAATGAAGAAACTCCCTTCATTTCATTCTCACATTTATTGGATTAATTGCTGGTCATGACTGGTGTGTTTGCTCAGAGATTTGCGTGAGTATTTATGTGTGTGTGATGTATAGAAGTGTGCTTTTGCAAAGCGGTAACCCAGTTTTCACTGTTCCGCCTCAGCAGCTAATGAGCAGCACCCAGGCACTGCAAGTTAATGAAGCATGCGTGAATCAGCCTGTGCATCATTGTGTGTGTGTGAGTGTGTGTGTGCGCATGTGAGCTTGTGTGCACATGTGTGTATGTGTGTGCCCTGTCTGTAGCCATTAGCAATTATCCAGCGCCCATGAAACCAATGTGTATTTCAGCCTCATGGTAGTGTTAGGTTGTACAATATGCCCTAAACACAAATGCTGTAACACACACACACACACACACTTTGGTGCATCATATGCTGTCATATTTGACAACCACTCTGGCAGTCAGACAGTTTAACACACATAGACACACAGAGACATTTAACTGTGACACACAAATAAGATGTTGTACAGTATCAGTATCTCACGTGCACACTTGTAATGTTTTATATGACTCAGATGTGCTTTGCCAGGTTGTGGCAGTGCCTTTGAGCAAGGCACACTTGCCGAGCTGACATCAAGTGTCAAGACAAACTGTGTGGCTACTTTATATTCTTTAGTACAGGTTAATCTGTCTCAGCCATTCCAGTGTAATTGATTTTGACCAGTAATTGTGACGAGGGTTGAATAGTTTTGAGTTTAAATGTTTTAATGTAAGGCTCACGTCGTTAATAGCAACAACAAAACGGGGAAAAGAGAGAAACGGAGGCTGACACTGAGACTGCTACCTCTGCTGGAGTGTGATCTCGTGATGCATTATCTCTCCTCTGTCTCCAGTGTTTAACCAGATACTAGGACAGAACAAAAGAAGACAAAAGGATTTTTGCCTTGTTTTGGGGCCGAAGAGGACAAGAGAGAAATCGGAGAAGCTACATTCTTCCCAGTTCAACATAATTCACAGCTGTACATTTTTCTGCCTCTACAGCAGGGGCGGCTGGTATAAGTGGGCTAACAGGGCTTAGCGCCCCCTGGATTTTTCAGGAAAGATGAAAAAATAAAACATTAATGAATATTTTTTAAAAACTGTGAAAAAGTTATTATAATTCTTGATTAACCAACAATACTTAGAGCAAAACTAATAATAACACAGAGCAAAATTTAAACAAAAAGTACTTATTTGTTTAAAAATGGGCTAATTATTTACAGCATAAGCGGATCAACGCAGTTTCAATGGAATCTGCGTGATTGACAGGTAGTGTGACACGCCCCCTTATGCTTCTCGTTTGGGTTAAATATGTGCAGAGGTGCAGCCCCAGCGGGTGAATTTCAACCAAGGATGAATGACTTGATGTGAGCGAAAGAGTTCTGTGGAGCTGAACTCGAAGCAATGGCTGTAACAGCGGAAATCCACGCCAGATGCAGAGGTCTGACTGCGCGTCTGTGGCCGCTCAGTGCTGCAGCATCATGATCGAGCTTTGAGAAAACCTGACACCTAATGTTGTTTGAACTGATAAATCCAGAGCTGTTTTGACAGTTTAAGGCCAGTTTCCCCCAAAAACAACTGGATATCGCATGTGAACGTTTCCCAATGATCTGCAAAGAGAAACTAAAAGGTGAACTGATCTTATAGGGTGACCTAAATCTTGTATATTGTAATGGGACACTTATATTATAACTATATATGTTAGCCCTCCCACTCAGTGTGACCACAAGCCGTCACTGCTCTACAGTGTTTATACTTCACAAGAACTAGTGTATATGTAAATGTAATATTATACTTGTGATATTGAAGAGCTCAGTGGTTCTTGTGGCCCAAATATATTTTTCCAGAAGAAAAAAAGGAAAATCATCAATATTAGTCATAGGTGTGGATAGAAAGAGAGCTGTGTGGAGCAGCTGTTTGGTGATTTCACTTGCGCTTTAGGCCAGGTAATAAGTTTGGCAGCACTAAAGTGGATGCCACCTTCCCCCCTCTGGAAACCCTTCCTCCCACCCCAAACAGTGCTCATAAATTGGCACATGTCCATTAGCTGGTTTAGCAGCATAATCCCAAAACTACTGCTCTACGCTTCAGAGCTTTCCATAACACCCCAAAGGATGTAAGAAGACAGGAATGTGTGTGCTGCCTTTAGGCATATTTATGACTATTTCTAACCTTTGTTGTCTTTGTTTTTCCTTTTTGAACTGATATTTTGAAACCACACACTGGCACAGTGCGTTAGTAGGTGTAACCATGCATGCAGTGTGTGTACTCCTGCTTTTTATCAGTATGGAAAAGTAAACTAAACTTGATGCCGGCCTGCACTGATCATCACCTATGATCTGTTTTATGCAACCGTAGCAGGAAAGCTAAGCAAACAACTTCTGCAGGTGTTCTCACATGAAGTCAGTACAATCTATCTATTATATATATATATATATATATATATATATATATAT
>JBAMHV010000013.1:20653464-20671197 GCA_037177535.1 Pseudomugil gertrudae
GCCCCACACGCTAAATTCTAGATCCCACACGCAATTTAGTACACGCAAATTGAGATCTTAGTAAATCTGGCCCTAAGAGTTTTTAAAACTAATAAAAGTATTTTAAAATCAACTCAGAAGCACACAGGAAGCCAATAAAGAGATTTTAAAACCGGTGCCTTATGAGCTCTCTTTCTGGTCTTTGTCAGCAGCTGAATCTGTAAAAGCTGCAGTGGGTTTATAGTCTTCTTATGAAGACCAGAAAGAAGAGCCTTACGGTAATCTAATGTACAGGAGATAAAAACATTAACCAGTATCTCTCCATTGGCCTGAGAGAGGAACTGTCTCACTCTGGAAAAGTTTCTGAGATGACAGAATGTGAAAGGATGCAAAATTAGATGTTGATGCCTTCACCGGAAACTTGCAAATGCTCTGTAGTGTCTTTAAGTCAGTGCAAGACACGGTGTTTCTCCCACCTAAACCTGCTGAGGAATGCTGAAGGCTCTTCTTTGCTTTCATTTGACATCTCGAAACTGCTGTGCAGATAGAAATAAGCTTTAGATTAGAGAAATACACATCTTTTCAGGTTCTTGATATGTTGAGCTACATTTCAGATGAGCCTCAACATGATGAAGCAGATGTAAGCAGAGAAAAAGATCTGAAGCCTATAATTTCTTACGTATGGACAAGCCAAAGATAACCAGGCTAATGAAGCAGAACCATTACCTCGTGGTAAAATGAGCTGAACTCTTGAGCTGTTATTGGCTTTCTGCTTAGCAATGGAAACCTTGGTGAATAAAACATATAAGCTACAGCTTTTATCTCTGTGTGAGCTCTCTAAATCAGCAGATGCCAACAGACTGACCCAAAGTAACTTAAGTTAGAGATTTAAACCTTTAATGAAATGAAACTCCAGCATGCTCGTTTTCCTCTCAGTGAAAGGATCGCAAGTCGCTTTTCTCAGTGTCTTGTTATAAAAACCTTGGCCCATTTTCCTTTTTTTTTTTACTTCACAGAAGCTATGAAGCAACCTCAATCAGTCAGAATGATTGGAACAGCCAAGAACAACACACACAGAAGTGTTTCCAGCAATAAAAAACCCATTCTGGTCTACAGCAAGCAAGACGTGCATTTTAGGTTAATAGCTATGGTTAAAATGACTGCTTATCATGTGTAAGTCGCTTTGGATAAAGGCGTCTGCCACATGGCAGGTGAATAAAATACAATATGTTGATGCACAATATGATAATGGCATAAACAACATAAACTGCACAGTTCCCTGTGCATAAAAAAGTGATTCAGGACTCCTGAACAAGTGTCCACATGTACTGTATGTCCATTTCCATCCCCACCTTCCAGTACAGTGTATGATGTTATGTGGACTGGGGTCCTTTAGAGGCGTGAAGATCCACAGGTTGCATGCCCTCTTTTTGCCTGCTTGGGTTTTCTTTTGACTGCTCTTTTCTTCCAGAAGTGCTGGGGTGAAGGCTTACTCTAAACAATGAGTAGGTAAGTGTGTATCATTGTCTGCCTTTGTGAAGCCCTGTGATCGACTGGTAGCGTGTCCAGGTTGTGGCACTCCACATGTTGCATCTGTTAACATCTTATTAGCTGCTCCTTGCATCAGTAAGCTTAATAAGGAATCACATATACAGTAAGTAGAAAAATGTCATAAAATAAGGGTTTCAGTCTGATGGGAGATGGAAGAGAAAATGAGGCAAATTGGTTGCACTATTTTTATATTATTTATTTATTTATCATTAACTCTGCTGGCTCAGTTGGATAGTACATGCAAATGAAAAATAAAAAAAATAATTCATCCTTATTTAATAGAAAGAGAAAAGAATCCATGCTCACCTCTTTGTCCTGGTTTTCCATCCTGGCTGTATTTCTGTTGCTTTTTAAGGCTGACACGTAAATGTTTGAACATTTATTGTTAACGTTTGATAGCAGAAACCTTTTTCTTCCAAATACTTTGAAAATGAACTTTGCTTTGATGCAAATGACTGATTTCAGCTGTTTTTGTCACATGATTTTATTCATATTCTTATTATGTTTTAAAGAAATTATGCACTTGAATGACATATAAAGCAATTATTTAGCAGAATCATCTCTGTCTTTATTAAACATCAAATCAATTATATGTGCAATTAAAGTGGTTTTATATGAGATAAATAATAATCCCCCCAAGTGTAATCCATGTGAAAAAAAATCTCATTTACCTTCACAGATCATGCTGTGAGAGAAGCCAGGCAGTTTTTTTTTTGTATTTAACAGAGATTGATGGTGCATGCAGGGTATTTAATGTGTGTGTGTTTTTAAAATAAATCCAGCTCCAGCAAAAAAGGAAAATAAACCTCTTTTCCTCTGCACTTTGGCACCTTTCAGAGCAGTGGAGGCAACCTCTGATGATCACAGATAAATCGTGTCATTGAATAGTAGCTTATGAGCCCAATTATTTAGTTGTATAAAGAGCAAAGAACATCAGAATACATTAAAATATGTATTTAGATATTATTGTAAAATCTGACCAAACGATGAGACGTCACAGTGTTTGTTCTGTTAGTAATTTATGTAAATCCGTCTTAACACTACTCAATTCATAAAACGGACTTTATCCAATTTAGTTGTACTTCTGGAATTTCATCCTCGTCTTTGCTGTTTTTGTCTTTTTTTCCTCTTTTATTTTAAGTTAAATGGCATGCTCAGCTTTATCCATCACTATGAGTTGCTTTTTCATTTCCACACCTGCCAACCTGCCACCAGTTAACCTGTGGTCCTGCACACGCCACCATGACATTTCTAGTTTTTCTAACATTTTACTGGATTTTTTTATGGACATAAAATGGGGGAAAAGTAGTATGAAAAGGCTTTCTATCTTATAATTTAATGTAATTCCACAGTATGTTACTGTTTATACAACTTGCTCACCAGCAAACCGCAGGCAGATTGGGTATCTGCTGAACACATCGGTACCAAAAAGGAACATTATTTCTTCAGAGGCTGGTAAAATCTGAACCACAGATAGTGAAATTATGTTAATCAGGTTGTTAATGCAACTTTTCCAAATCACGGCTAAATTTGCTTCTTGATTATGTGACAAAATATGTTTTTATGATAATGGTGGCTAAACAATGTTGAGTAAACAAGAAGCCATTTATGCTTCCTCTAATAAAACAAGCACCTTTTATCAAAGTGTCCAAATGTAATGCACTCTGTAAAGATTTGGGTGTGATACTTAAAAGCACTTGATGCAGCTACTGCATGAGGCATGAGTGTCTGTGGATGTGTGGGTCGAGCCCCACCAGGTTACTTCTAGTTGTATTGAAATTCTGAAGCATTCTCCTCTGCTGCCTTTCAGGAAGCATTGAAACCCTGCAGCATAGCAAGCACCGGGGCTTAATGATAACTCTAAGAGGATATTGGAAGTAGAGATGGGCTTGTTTTGATTCATGACCATCCCGACGTGCTGTGTCAAGAATGGAGGATTGGATGATGTGTGCAGTGAAGATGACACGTGAGGATGTTTGGTCAGATATTATCTGATGGGATTATCCATGAGCATACAGCTCAAAAGGGAGTGTTTTGTATAATGTTCAGGCTTGACAATGGGTGATAAAGCTAAAGCAGGAGAGTAGAGGAGCCAAAAAAGGAAACACCTTAAGTCAGTGTAAAATACAAATCTGAAGGAAGTATGAGGGACCAGGCAGTCCTGGTGTGCTACTACTTCCTGTTTACTCCATGCTGTACATAAAAGCCTTCACATGCATGCATTCATAAACAGCATTCATATTTTCTACTTTTAATTATTAACTGAGAGAGAGCGAGTCATTATGCAGCGCTGAATGGCATTTTTGTGTCTACATGTCCCCACAGGAGGACACTCCAGCAGAGCCACGGTTAATAAAGGATTGATTGATGTTTCAAGTAGAAAATTAGGCTGCTTGGAATGTTGGTAATTATAATTATATGCATGAAATAACCAATCAGCTTAATAGCAGACAGCAAGGCTCGTTACCTGCTTAGCAGGAAGACACTATGAACTGTTATTAAAGAAAAACATAAACACTTCCGTCTCAGCATTTAACTTGTCTCATCCCTGTGTATACGCACGCCAGCCACTATTAAATACTCCTATTTAATTGATTGGAAATGTCTAATCAGCCAATCACATGGCGGCAACATAATGTATTTAAGGTAGAAAAGTAGATCCTGGAAAAACGGAGCGAGCTACATTCTGAAAATGCTCAATACAAAATCCAAACCTTTTCTTTCCACCTTTCATCCAAAGCCACGCTTCAAAAGCCCAGAGCCAAGGTGTGTGTGTTTGTGTGTGAGTGTGTGTGTGTGTGTGTGTGTGTGTGTGTGTGTGTGTGTGGGTGTGTGTGTGTGTGTGTGTGTGTGTGAGGGGGGTGACAGACAGGTCAACATCCCATTATTGACAACGAGCTGATTAAAAAGATCAGTTCTGTTCGTCCAACAGTGACTAAATATCTTTTTACTGCTGTTTGTTTTAGAGCACTTATTCATTCGGCTGTAATCGGAGTGTGAAGGTAAACTTACATCATTTAATAATGAAAGAAACACAACAGAGAAAAAAACAGAGATTAGTAATCACTGAAATATCATTGTTGTTATGCTGTAAACAAACATTATTTTTGTGTTTTACTTTGTCTCTGTGATCCTGACAGAGTCTCTTCCAGAACAAACTGCATGTATGAAAAGCAAGCCGTGTACCGTGTTTACCTTGCACTACACCCTCGACTCAAGTTGAAAAACAATACATGGGACGTGAACTCCAGTCTCCTTAATGAAAGACTGCCACCTTAAATGGGATCACTGGGATTGTTCAGTGTTAACATGTTGCAGTGATCGGCTCTGCAGGGCTGAAGTACATAAATGGCTCATTTGAACGCATCTCTGAAGACACTCGTTCTTCCATTGCTCTCTGTATTTCTTCCCATTCAATTATGGAAATGCTTTTGGGGACGTTCAGTTCTGCATGAGCCCTTTGGGTTTCCAGCTGTCTGATTAGGACAGACCGCAGAGGTGGAGGAATCATTCATTTATGTGTGTGTGAGTGTGAGTTACAGGGCTGGAGGTGTTTTAATGGCAGCAGCTGCTGCTGGCCACTGGCGTTGCTCATCATGTCCATCTTTTATTGCGTGCACACTCAAAAAAAAAATAAGAAAAAGCCATTTTTGATTTGCTTTCAATTGGAAATTTGTATAAATTTAAAGATGTGAATCAGATGGTAAAATGACTGAGAATGGAGTAGCCAACACTTCTGTGGTCGGATGAATCAAATCAAACAGGTTTTTTGTGTTTATGTGACGTTGCTCCACTGCTCACAGCCAAAGTTTAAAATGCAATCATTTCCTTCAGTTATTCATGATGCAGAGGAGGATATTTTATATGCTGAAACTGATGCCTAAGCTGCAGGAATGCAGTGTAATATGTCAAATAAAAAGTCAAAGCAACCCTTTCAGAATGATCTAAATTAGCAAACAAGATGCTGAAACTTAGGATTGACTTTTTACTGCCAACAACATTGAATTAAATAGATTTGCTTCCCACAAAGTCTAGTGTGCGTGACAATGAAGCTTGATGCACGGCCTCCATGCAAACCTTCAGTCCAGCCATGTTTTGATGGTGGAAGTGCTTCAGTGTCCTTTGAAATGAAAACATTGACCTGTAGTGCTTTTCTCACCACTCAGTCTGAACTGGAACTCACATTGGAAATGTGATGGATAGCTGTGCTTGCAACAGGTGAACAATGGAACAAACCCGGATGATAAAACCTGTTTGTACAAAAGCTCGGTGGGATTTCAGATTCTGTGTAAGGGAGCTAATGTGCTGGTAATAAATGGTGTGCAATCTTATTTTGTCATATTTAAAGAAATAGAAACAAAGCGGCATCGTTTGGGTTTGTTTACTTCAGATATGAGATTCCACATGCAGTGTGTGTTAAACGTAGCACCTCTTCCAACCCATATTATGACATTTTCTTCTAAACAAAGATCCCTTGTTTCACATTTCAGATGTAAACAGCCATATAAGATGTTTTTCTTATGAATTATTACTGACATAAACATTTCCAAATCAAACCAAATGCCATCATGATAGGTTTATCTTTTGTCTGAGGACATACAGACATAAACAATTTTCATAAACAGTATTTTTCCTCCTCCTTTCCTAAATAATATGTTCACGTAGCAGCTTCTCAGCATCCGTCCTGACTGCTGTGATTTTTCTCCAGCCAGTAAGACACAGTGGATGTGTCTAAACTCCATAGTGCGCTGGAATCAGTGCATAGTGCGCACTGCGCCCTTTTTTTCCTGTAGTGCGCACTATTATGGGTAAATGCTGTCTCACATGGAATACTGGACGTTTTTTATCGGTAGTGACGGTAAGCTACATATTATTTTGTCAAAATTATTATTTTGTGTCCCCTACACGGCTAAAAACTGATAACATTTGTGTGTGCTAACTGTACTGGGTCAGTTACCGCAGTCTCAAACAATTGGTCAGATATGTAGCAAGCTGCGATATTTCCGTAAGGAAATAACGTCATACTCACGTGTATAAAAGCCTCTGCCGCTGTATTGTTTGCCGCCATTGTTTTGAAGATGGCAGCTGTGTCTCAATAAGTGCACTAACACTATTTCACGCACTATATTTAGGTGGGTAGTGTATTCACACTGGCATTTAAAGAAAAAAGTTAGTGCACTGAAAGTACCCGGATGCTGCCCTAAAAACTAGTGTGAAACGATGGACACCTCGTGCACTTAACCGACGCCATCTTGCTGACGGAGCGGAAAAGAAAATGCTGGACTCGCAGTGCGCGCTCCGCACTGATTCCAGTGCACTATGGAATTGAGACACAGCCACAGTGTGTTGTTCCCTTTCGCTCTTTCGTCCTTGCTTCCTTCAAAAATCCTTTATATGTTTCTTGCATTTACACACTACGTCTGAGATGGCTCATGTGTTAATAGCCATTTGCTAGTGTACCCGGCGGTGCGAAAAGCTAAACTTGACTGCAGGCATGCAAAGTTTTCCGGTTGGAAAGTTATGTTAGGACTTGAAAATGATCTGATCTCCCTTTTTCTTCATCAAACATATCGTATATATTCATGAGACTTGTATACCGATACAACTGCAGGGTGGATTTTTACTCTAATCATCTTTATAATGACTGATTAAATGATGAACATCATCAGCTATATCAGTTTCCTACATGCTGAATGTAGAAGATATGCCTCTGTGATGGGTGTGGAGACCTTCAGCTGTTATACAGCTTACACATATTAACGCCAATAATCTTTTTTTGCTTTCCTCTATCAAAAATCTGCCCTGGTTGTTCTTACGTTTGTTTTACACTATAATCTGCCTTCGGGAAGGATAGTTTTATACGTAACACTGGACGAGCTCAACTTGTCACCTTATTTTCCTGCTCAGTGCTTAAGCTTCAAGCTGTCGACCATATGTGACGGTGATGCGTTCAGTGCATAAAAATGGAACACGCTCTGATTTCCCCGTGTACCAAATGGGGAGATGCAAAGTTAATTCATGTGTGATGTCAGCGTAGCCCAAACTTTTCTGAGTGTGAACATCAAATAGAGCAAGGAAGAACTTGGACGTGTGTGTTATTAAAAATGCATTAAATGTGCGTAACTAAATTGGGTTGTAGATAGTTGTGAAGAGAAGCAGACCGGTTGGAGTTTTTATTTTAATTGATTTATTTTAATTTTTTTCTCTGTTAGCCCACATGTTGAGATGATTCACAATTAAATGTAGTGTTTGGATGCTGGCTCAGGTGAGAGGGCAGCAGTGGTCAGACAGTTTGCAGATAAGAGCCAACAGAAAGTGTGTCCATCTCTGTGAATCATTCAGGAGAATATGACGGTAAGATGCAGAAAGGTGGGATGTTGGATCATTTGGGAACAAATCCAGGATCTAATTAGTCTTAAACAAAACTATGATGTCAGAGGCAGAAGTGACACCCTGTAGTTTGTAGAGAACATTTAATCTGTATCTCATAAAACGTTACGATGTGTACAAACCAACCCAGTCTCACTGCAAACCTGAAAGTGACACAAAAAGCACCAGTTCACAGACTTTCCTTATTGGTTACTGCATCAGTGGAGTCCTGAGCTTTGTGTAGTTTGTGAAATGGTTCTGAAATGCTTGTTTTGATCTGATTTATCCCAGAGGTACGACAGATCGTTTAAGTTGTGGCTGGTGTTAAAGTGCTTATAAATCAAACAGAACTTCTTTTTACCATATAAAACCTCTTTATGCCCCTTATTAAATTACAATGATATAAAAATAGAATAAAGAGTTTCAAACCTAATGCTGAATGATTATTAAATAACAAAAATAACTAAAAAATTAAATGAAAAAATAAGATAAAAAGAAATTATATAAACTAGGGTCAAAAGTTAGGAAAACACTGCTTTACTCCAACCTGAAAGGTGCTGTAACTCATGAAAATACTGTTTTCCTGATCAGGTAACAACTTCTGTCTTCTCTGCGTTGACAGTGCAGCCGCAGGGTTTGTGCCTATTGGCATGAAAACAAAACAACTTTTGGACAGTTTCAGAACCAGTAACATCTACATGGTGACATTATTTCCAGTGTGTGATATCATCACACTCCTGTTACAGCTGACATGTTACTCCACAGGCTTCCTGTCTCATGTGGTTTGTCCGTTTTCTTTCTACACGTTTTTTTGTCATTTAAGTTTTGTGTTTTGGTTGCAATTATCTTGTTTTTTTCTGAAACATTTCTTTTGAGTGTTATGGTAGCTTTTGTTTCTTTTCCCCTTGTTTCACCAGGTTTTTACATTTAGTTAGTTGTTACTCTTTATCAGGAGTGTTTTCCAACACCTTGTTAAATCTATGACACCAGGTATAAAAGCAGTCTCACCCTGTACTAACAAGGTGTGCCTCATAAAGTGACCAGCCTATATTTCTTGATAGCTTTATCGTTCCACTTGGTCTCATCAGAGTTTTGCTCTTTATCTGCTTGCTGTCTGTGTTTGAAATCTCCTTCACGCAAAACCCCTCTGAGATACCGAGAAGCATGAACACACGTTTGTTAAAATAAAAACACTCGTCAGGCAGAACAGCCGAGATAAATCATGAGCCATGTCAGAAATGTGGAATACAACAATACCACTAAAATGCAACACAGAAGGGTTAAGTCAGACAATCAGACACGTGAACAGTTTGATCCTGATGTGCAACACTAGGTGATGGCGGCTGATGTTTGTTAACTCCACTCATTCTTCAGATTGTATGTATATAGAGCAGTTTAGGTTTGATAAGGTGAAAGCAGAAAATGTGACAGAATTAAACACAGAATGAGTTTAAAAGTGTTTTTATGTTGGTTTTTTTTAATATAAACTCATTAAACAAGACGATAGTTTTGCATGAAGGGGCTGTCAGGCATTGTTGGAAGATTTTGTCTATGTCCCCCTGGAAAAAAAGGAAGATTGTTTGGATTTTCTGGCACAAGATGGTAGCTTTTCATGCACCAGTAGGGATGTATTTACGCTGTGCAGAAACTGCGTCTTTGATTGAGTGTGTGCTGCTAATCTATAAAGGCTCCTTAATTTCTCGCTCACAGACATGATTTTTCCATCGCTGTGTTCTTTAGCAGTTTTCTTCCTTTGATTTAAGACTGTCAAATAAAACATAATTCTTTTTACCGCCTCACTAACTTTTGTTTACAATTTCTGCACTGACCTGCACTGTCTCTGTTGCTTTCACTGTCATCTGTACTTAGCTGTTCAAATCACACTTTTATCTTGCTAGGAGAGTGTCTACATGCATTCCCAGCTAAATATGGAAGTATAAATCAGTCTTTGTGCTTTAGTTTAATTAGAAGAGGAATCAGAAAAGAGAACCATATTTACACACTGTTTTCTAAGGCTGGTAGAAGGAATGAGCACCCACATTTCCTACTTTGTTTGTAATCAAAGCTTCAGGAACTAAATGTGAACACAATATGCTGCTTGAACGCTTTGGAAAGCTTTTCAACAGTGAACTAAGATGTTTTCCAGGTTATTCTGCATGTAGGACTTCAACTAATGAAGCATTTACGTTTTCTGTGGAAGATTTATCTTAAGTTGCTTCTCTTGTCTGTGTAGATAATTCTGCACATTCTCAGGTAGTTTTAATAATACATTTTTATTAAAGGGAAACTACTTAAGAAAACTGTTCCACATTAATAAGTAAGTTACAGTTTCATACAGTCTGAATGAAAAAAATATCTTTAAGCCAAATAAAATGATTAGACATTTTTATCAAAACTCGGATGAGATTTAATAACTTGTGTATGATTCAGAGAGCAAGCGGCTTAATTCTGAGGAAAGTCTCCATCAGCCAGATGCATTGATTTACAAAAAGCTGATAAAGTCACTGAGCAGTGAATAGGTATAAATATAGGCAAGGCAAGTTTATTTGTATAGCACCTTTCATGTACAAGACAACTCAAAGTGCTTTACATTGAAACAGACAGAAAAAGCATAAAAACAGCAGAATAAAATCATAAATTAAATAAAAGTCATTAAAAGCAGATCAGATAAAAGCTTTATTAAAGCTTCTGCATCTCCATGCAGGATGCTCCAGAGGCTGCAGACATGCACAAAGCTGTATTTCAGCCAACTTTAACCTGCTCTTATAGAGAGGTGGGTTAAAAGGACTAATTTCCAACCTGTTTTTTTCACTGATAAATGCAGTGCTGCACTGGATGGTCCAGATGGATGGAACTCTGGATGATTGGTGATCGGTCACTGTGTCCCAACAAGGCTGCCATGTCAGCAAGATGTTGGTGGAGTGATGGTTATGCCTCAAACAATGGGAAATCAGTTAGAACACCCCTTGGATGTACGTGACCTCTGCAAAACAGGCAGGTTCTAACTGACCATTTACTGCCACGGTCCAAAATGATCATTAAGCAATTACATGAATAATATGTTAAAATAAAGAGGAGTAAAAATGTTATGTAAAGTGAGGAAAGATATTTGCCAACGTTCTGCTGTGGCAGCCTGTATGAACAGTGCAGATAGGATCCAACAGCTGTCGGTAGGAATGACCTGTAAAACCTTTACATATTGTTTGAGCTGTTCAGTGCACTCGGTGTGTTTGCATGGAGTGCAAATATCCAGGACTGAGTTTAGCCACCTCTCTCTAATCTCCACTAGGTCTGTGACAGAGCCTGACAGCTTGATTAACCTGTTAAATATATGAGTATAAAGCAAGGCTACTCAGTTCTGTCCTACAAAAGTCACACTCCAGCAGCTTGTCATTGTTTTCCGAAATTCAACACACTAAATGTATCCATCATCCCATAAAAATCAACACAATGAGGGATTTTTTTTGTGTGTTGGAGAAGGGAAACATGGAAAACTTGCAAGATTGTAGCTCTTATTGAAACGAGAAGCCATGTGAAAACACAATCCACTGGAAAAGTCCTCGGTGAGCACAGACCTCCACCAAGCTGTTTCCTCTCATTTTGCAGCTCATGTTGTAGTCCTGCATTAGTTTTATATTTATACACTATTAGATACATTGAAAATAATTCAGTGTCTTTGCTATATTATGTATTGCTGCATCTTGTTGTTTTGCAGTGATAAAAACACAATCTCCATCACCTCTGTGTAATAATCATACAGTGTATCACATATGTATAGTCTTACATCAGGAATGTGAATGTCTAACCATCCCTTTCTGTTTGCATTTAAAAACAAAAAAACATGCTTTGAACAAGCTGTCCGGTCCTTCTACGACCGGTGTCAGAGCTTGGTCTGCATTGCTGGCACTAAGTCAGATTTGTTTTAAGTGAAGGTTGGACTTTGCCGAGGTTACCCTTTATTATTATTATTATTATTATTATTATTATTATTATTATTATTATTATTGCTTGATGTAACAACCCTGACATTTATTTAGAGCTTTATTTTTTACAGATTCATTTCATACAGTGCCTTTCTCAGTATCGTAGGCTCAGATTCAGCCTCGCTCGGCTCTAATTTCACACTTGAGCTTTTAACATCTTGTGCTTGTCTCTGTTATTTCATATCATCCCAGAATATCTTCTTAGTCACGCGTGTACTCAGACACCGAGTAAAGATGTGATTAGCAGTGATAGCAGTGATTGTGATAAGCAGCAGCTTGCAGTGTGATGAGACATCAGCTGATCAACAGCTGTTAAATTAAATGACTGGGGGGGGGGAGGGGGGGGCAGTGAAACACACAAAATTGAACTGCGTACATCAACACAATGCTAATCAGAGATACCACAAAAATATTTAGCTGCAGCTGCAGGTGATCCATTAACAACACACACGGTGGTGCAGTTGGTTAGTTAGCACTGTGGCCTCACAGCAAGGAGGTTGCTGGTTCGAGCCTCAGCTGGGGGTCCAACCAGAAACCTTTTTGGGTGGAGTTTGCATGTTTTAGGCTGATTGGAGACTCTAAATTGCTCATAGAAGTGAGTGTGTGTGTGCATGGTTGTTTGTCTGTGTGTGTTGGCCCTGTGATGGACTGGCAACCTGTCCAGGCTGTACCCCGCCCTCCCCCCACTAATTCCCTCGCGTGACCTCACTCAGGGAGAAGCGGTAGAAAATGGATGGAAGGACTTATCTATTGTTACCAATAAGTATTTGCTAGTACTGGACTCCTTTTGCTTTCTTACTTCAGTTGTTGGTAGAATAAGAAGTTTGGATTTTTTGTGTATTCTTAGATGGTTTTGCTACCTGAAGGTATATTTGGTTTGGAGTAACAAGAAGAGGTCATCCAATGTACATGAAACAAAACACAATAACAGACATAAAAGGAAAATAGAAAAAATGGGTTCTCATCCCAGGCTAGGATATAAAATTGTGCTTGGAAAAACTTGGTCACAAAAAGTCAAAACCTAAAATAAAAGAACAAAGAAAGAGTATCAGAAGTATTCTGTATATCCTATATTCTAACAACTACGGCTCCCCGGATAGTTTCTCTTTCTTTAACCAAGAAAAGCCAAGAAAGAGGTCAGTAGTTTCTGAAATACTGATGCTAAATTTGGATTTCACCAAGTCATCTTTACCATATAAATCCATTGAGTTGCTGCCTTGTTATTGGCTAATTCATTTATTGCATTAACAGTTGAACAGTGGCTCCCAGTGAAGTGGCTGGTGAGCAGATATTTGCAGGGTAAAATAAAGACAAGCTAAACTCTGTTTTGAAGCAACCAGCAGAATAAAATTTGGGGAATCAGGGTAACAAAGCAATTATTACTGCAATACACAGACAACAAGAATGAAAAGAAGTTAATGGCAAGCAAACCACTGAACGTAGACCAAAGACATTTAATAGATTTGTAAATATTCAAGCTGAGAATTCTGATATTTAACTCAGTTTTGTCTTAATTAGAAATACAATATATACTGTATGTTGCATATTAGTTTATCTCTGTGCTTCATACTTTATACATCTCTGACTATAATGATGATGAAAGAGAGTAAAACATACATCTTCCAGGTTTGGTTTACATAAACCCTCATAAAGTGCTGGCTGTCTTGTTGAAACGGTGGTTAAACAGAATAAACCTGTCAAATGAAAAGAATGTAGGTGTGTATTTTTATACATAGAGGGGAGGCCTTTTGTGAGACCTGGTTAAAGAGATCATCTCAACATACAAGAGCTGTTAACAGTTTGTGAAAAAGCTTATTTTCAGGGTGTGAAAATCGAGACCTACAAATAGAACTGCAAAATGAAGGTAACACACACATGGCAGGAAGCCTTTCCCACCTCTGGCTTTCCCTTTCCATGATGGTGGAAGAGAAAGCAGTGGTGCACAAAGCAGATGTGCAACCCTGAATCATTTCCAGGTTTAAAGGTGACCTTATTTCTGAAGTTAAAACAGGTACCAGGAGGAAATGGGAGATTTTTCAGTCACGACGTTTGCTCCAGGTTCATCATGCACTACTTAGCTGAGTGAAGGGGGAATGTTAGTTTAACAGGGAAAGGTGAGTCATATTGAGGAGGGATGATTGGGACTATTTGGGATGATTTGGACAGGTGTTACTTCTTTTTAACACATTGTCATCTAAGTGTCAGAAAACAGTTTTGTTCTTGCGGCCAAAATATTTATTAGCAAAACATCTTTAAAGTTGTCTAATTACAAAATTACCTTCAACAATTTGTCCTTCCATCAAGCCTGCATACACAAACTTTAGTCATTTATGCAGCCTTCAGGCTTTCTCATGTCAGTGTGCATAAACGCGGCCATCATTAGCAGGGTTCAATTTGCCCATTTATGTGAAATGGATGTTTTATGAGAACATGCAGTCAGCCTCAGGGCTGCATTTAAACTAGATTTCCAGTAAATCTCACGTTTCTACCTGTACAATATGCTGGTTCAGCTGTACGCTTACTTAAACTGTAAATCCTTCCTTTGTGTTAATCTTAACTTGTTGGGACTTTATATGAGAAAATTGGGATCTTTTTTCATATTTGCAGGATTTTTTGTTGCTGTGCATGTGATTAAAACTTCTCTGGTGCAGTTTTTTGGACCCTGTGCCTGTTGTTTTTAGGCCTCTGCTTAAACATTACGATCCCATAAACACATGAGTAAATCCCTTAAAGTAAAATTACTTTTGGATTACTTTTGGAAATTTGTTGAGAAGTGTATATAGCAGTAATTTTTATACTATGGAATACATAATGATGACACATCACACAAATAAAAATAAATAAGACTTGCCCAAAAATAATGTTCAGGGTGAATATGAAAATCTCTTTGGAATCTGTAACTCTACACCTTATTATAGTACAATAAAGCCTCTACTAAGATGCTAATTTGCATGTAGTAATTTGCAAATGCAATCTAGAGTGATTGTGCATATGGCGGCAGGTGCAAACATGTTGGAAATGTACTACTTAAATGAGGGTTTTGCATGTTATGTGATCTGCAGCATGGTGAGTTAGGAGAGAAAGCTCGACTTACATAAAAGAAAACTAAATAATATGAAACAATACACTAACTTCTGAAATCTAATTCTGATCATTAAAGGCTTAATTTATCAGAGGTCTCTATGAATGTAGTAGTTAAGGATGGTTACAGATGTGGGAAGGACAGAGAGTTGCAAGCTCTGAGCTGTCACCTGAAGGTAACACTTCATATTCAGAGAGGAGCAAAAAACAGGGATCCTTCTGATTCCTTTGAGCCAGGCAGACTGTGATATTATCAGAAAGGATCGAAGGATGGGTAGTTTTTGTTACCCATCACCTTCATGGTAGATTTGACCATTTTTTTCTGTTGTGAATTTGTATTGAACATCGGTGCGACTAACCAGGCTTCCATCCCATATCTCATCACACTTTCAATAACAGAGCTGGAAACTTCACTCACACAAAACAACCTGAGTCTTTGTAATAAAGTGCAGTCTTTGAGACAGTTTGATACTCAAGAAATCAGCATGACCATTCCATCTTAGTGAGTTATTGATCCAGATGCCCGAGCATTTATATGAGCTGCTCAGTATGGCTATTTCCAGTTACTACAGGGTCTGTAGGATCAACTACTGTGGGATCAAAAATCACATAAATCCCTCCCTTAGTCCTTATGGTATTTAAAATGAGATGGTTCTTTTTACACAAATAGCTAATTTTTTTTAGAATAGCTCCTTTTTCCACAAAAATAGACAAAGGGGCTGTCATCAGAGCACAAAGACTGAAAATAGAAGTGTCGTCAGATAATGATGATAACACAGTTTGGTTAAAATACATGTAAAAAAAATTAAATAATAAAAATGATAAATTACAAAAAAATTAATTAGAAAAAAATAATTAAAACTATAAAAATAAACCAATAAAAACATATGCATGTTAATGTCACAGTTCTCCAACTCTCATATTCACCAGGACATGCCACTGTTGGGACAGGGATGATAGTGGACATTTCCCAAAAGAGCAGGAACAGTGTGAATATCTAAACACGTCTGAAAGACAGGACACTAAAATATCCTCCCACCACTGCAATGCCAGTTTCTGCTGGGGCTTGCTAGATTTAAGCAGTGAGTTGTATGTCAGCATGAGATAATTTGTCTGGTAATTGGAATTAGAGGGAGGAGGGAAAATTACTGTTAATGTTGCCACAGCATTTATCTAACAATAATTTGTTCTTTGTGCATTTGACATTTCAGTTCAATTCAGGTAGAAGGGACTCACCACAACAGCAATTAAAATCCCCTAAGACAAATATAGAGGTACCTGCATTGCGTCAGAGTAGATTGGGAACATAGTCTGAGAGATGATTGGCAGCTCTAGCTGCAGCTCCACTTAAAGGAACATAAGCTGCACAGATAACAATATTTCCAAACGTGCAGTAAAATAAATGCATGAACAGGCAGAGCTGTTCAACATCTGGGTTACAGGCAGTTTTTTTTACAGTTAACTGTTTGCACCAGATATCTCTTACATATATATATATATATACCAATAACTTCCCCATTTCTCAAGAGGGGCTTATCTGTCCACCCTCACATGGTTGGAAAAACGTTTCAGGGATGTTTCTGTAGAGCCACGTCTCAGTTTAAACCATTATATTGTATGTACCTCATTGAACACAAAGCAATGATGTGAGTTTAACCGAAGCGATATGTCCAGCTGCATGTCCATTCTGAGCAAGACATACCTGGAGTACACATGGAATGACACTTTATCAACAGTAGGTGTAGTGGATAAGAAGAAACCTTTGCACTAGAGTTCACTGACCACCATGGAGAGCAGCAGAAAATTGCTGCAATCATTCCAGATCACATTGAGCGAGACTCAAGGGTAGTAGTCGTCAGCTGTGTAAAAACAATAGATCCAAATCCAACAATAGATCCAATAAACACAAATATTTTTTTAAATCATAATCATCCATTCATCCATTTACTACCACTTTTCCCGGAACAGGGTCGCAGGGGGGCCGGAGCCAATCCCAGCTCACAAAAGGCGGGGTACACCCTGGACAGGTCGCCAGTCCATCACAGGGCCAACACACACAGACACACAACCATGCACACTCACTCCTATGGACAATTTAGAGTCTCCAATCAGCCTATCCCCAAGTTGCATGTCTTTGAACTGTGAGAGGAAGCCGGAGAACCCGGAGAGAACCCACGCTAACACGGAGAGAACCCACGCTAACACGGAGAGAACATGCAAACTCCACACAGAAACGGTTCTGGTTTGATCCCTGCCCCAACCGAGGCTCGGACCCGCAACCTTCTTGCTGTGAGGCCACAGTGCTAACCAACTCCTCCACCGTGCAGCCCCTAAATCATAATAATTATTATTTCATTTTATTTGTAAAGTGCTTTTAAATGCTGTACAGGTATTCAATCAATCACAACATAAAACTAAAAAACATCAGCACATCAAAAAAAAAAATCAAGACATATAACAGATTAAACAAGTGTGTCTTAAAAACATTTACAGAGCATGCCTGCCTTATGTCCAGAGGACTGTTACAGAGCGTCGGCGCATGAAAAGATGGTCTTTTTTCCTGACTTTAGGCACCATTAGGGGGTCAGATCCCCGAGAACAGAGGGCCGAGAAGACGCATACAGTTTAACCAACTCTGTTAAATAAGAAGATGCTGCTCCATTTAAAATTTTAAAAGTTAATAAGGGCATCTTAAAATCAGCACAAACCTGACATGGAAACTAGTGAAGAGAGGCCAACACTGGGGTAATGTGTTCATATTTCCTGCTCC
>JBAMHV010000013.1:20673143-20688533 GCA_037177535.1 Pseudomugil gertrudae
ACACAACTCAGAACAGGGTTATAAGGTGTGTGTGGAGCGAAACACACCTCAGAACAGGGTTATAAGGTGTGTGTGGAGCGAGAATAAGCAGGAATTCAAATCAAAGCTTTGCAGTTCTACTTTATACAGACAATAAATGAATGATTAACATGTTAAAAGGAAGGATTTAAAAACATCATCATCCGGTTTAAGATCTTTAACATGGTTTACATCAATATTGAGGAAGATCGCACTTTAAATCTAACAGACCCCAACAACTTCCTCTAAAGTAACTTAAAACTGACATAATCATTACATTTTAGCATATTTAGGCTGATCCACAATTTTTACATAAAGAAATCCAGCAATTCAACAATTACTGTCTGAGCAAGTACTTAGAACAGAACCTGTCTTTTTAATGTTGTAAAGGAGCTACAATAACCTCAGGCCTTTATATGGTGAGTCTAAGTAACAGGGTGAGGAGACTAAAGAAGAGGACTTACTGAAAGGAATAAATATCCCATGTGACCTGGAAACACATCAGGATGTCCCACATGGAATGGGAGAAAGATGGATGGATGGATGGATATAGATGGATGGATGGATGGGTGGATGGATGGATAGTTAGATGGATGGATGGATGGATAGTTAGATGGGTGGATAGATGGATAGATGGATGGACGGGATAGTTGGATAGATGGATGAATGGATAGTTAGATTGGTGGATAGATGGATGGATGGATAGTTAGATGGGTGGATAGATGGATGGACGGATAGTTGGATGGATAGTTGGATGAATGGATGGGTGGATGGATAGTTGGATGGATGGATGAATGGATAGTTAGATGGGTGGATAGATGGAAGGATGGATGGATAGATAGTTGAATGGATGGATGGATGGATAGTTAGATTAGTGGATAGATGGATGGGTGGATGGATGGATGAATGGATAGATGGATGGATAGTTTGATGGATAGTTCGATTCTTGGATAGTTAGATGGGTGGATAGATGGATGGATGGGTGGATGGATGGATAGTTAGATGGATAGTTAGATGGATAGTTGGATGGATGGACGGATAGTTGGATGGATAGTTGGATGAATGGATGGGTGGTTGGATAGTTGAACGGATGGATGGATGAATGGATAGTTGGATGAATAAATAAATGGATAGTTGGATGGATGGATGAAGGGATAGATGGATGGATGGATGGATGGATGGATGGATGGATGGATGGATAGTTGAATGAATAAATAGATGGATGGATGGATGGATGGATAGATGGATGGATGGATAGTTGGATGGATGGATTGATGGATGGATAGTTGGATGGATTGATGGCTGGACGGATGGATGAATGGACAGATGGATGGATGGATGGATGGATAGTTGGATGAATAAATAGATGGATGGATGGATGGATAGATGGATGGATGAATAGTTGGATGGATGGATTGATGGAAGGATAGTTGGATGGATTGATGGCTGGACGGATGGATGAATGGACAGATGGATGGACAGACGGACGGATGGATGGGCACTGACTTAGTTTTCGAGTCCCAGAACCTGGTTGCTTTCTGGTAAACAGACCCTCATTTACATCAGTTCCCCCAGTGTAAGTGAGTGGACGCTACTTTGTGGGAGTAAAACACAAGTTGATGGTTCAGCTTAGATAAATCTCCTACTAAAATTTTTATCGGCTGCCAGGTAACAAAACGCTGCAACACAAAAGCTTAACGCTAGATACCTGTTTCAGTGATTAATCAATTTAAGTGAGCAGATCTGAACTTAATTTTTTTAAATAGTCGTCCCATCATCTTGGCCCGCAGAAGGCCAGGTGTGGGACATGGAACTCGGTTGCTGCTGTGGTGACTTTCCAGAAACCTGAAAGATGCACATGTAAAATCATTTCCAGGTCCTCTTTGTCCCAGTTTTTTTTTTTCACTACAATTTTCTGGTTTTATTTTCTGAATGAGACTGATTATTTAGTGTAGTGTTAGTTTTTTGTTACACTTCATAAAAAAAGTGTGAAAAACAGCTCTAATGTGAGCATTTACTGGTGGTATTGGTCTTGGTATTTAACTCAGACAAAGGTCTGATGTTTGGATGAATCCAGTCTTTGCCTGCCACTGACATCCTGGTTCCCAGTAAAGAGTCACTGTTTTGGTGCCTGCAATTTCAGTTTCCAAACTATGTTTTTATGTAAAATGTGCCATGTTAAAGTTTGATGTGTAAAAAATGGGATACATTATAAAAACAGCCTGTAATTTGTTACATAAATATGAGAGAAACATTTAGAGATTCAAACTGGTTACTTCTCCACATAAGTTCAACAAGGATGGAAAGAAAAGCAAATGTCCATCTGGACCAAAACCTGTAAACCTGTAAACAGAATCATTTTATTTCTTACTCTGATTTAGACTTTTTTAAAAGATCTAATTACATCATCTTTCTTTATCTTGTCCTTTTTTTCTTTTTCTTTTCACTTTCTCTCAGCTGTGTGTCATTGTATGGCCGCCCAGGGGTGTGGATCCCATTACGAATACGCTATTGAAGAATTCTGCCTGGCCAAATTCAAGCTCGACATGGAAGAACTGGATCAGAGGCAGTGGTGTAGTTGGGAAGACACAGTCGAGTGAGTATGATATTCACACACACACAGAATATGCCACACAAATACAAATGAAAGCAGACTGACTTCTATAAATAAAACAACATACAAAGATCTTCACATTAGAAATTTGCATATGACATTAAAAATGTAACAAACATTGTTAACCACTTAAACTTTTTTCAAATAGATCCTCTCTGCAGACATTAGGCTTTATTTTACCATCATGTCTGAGTTTTTGTCAGCCAGTTTTTGTCAACAGCCACTTTCAAAGTAACATAAATCTATTCAACAGTGGTAGAATCTCATTTCACCCCTTTGCACTTAACCCTCCATTTTGCACTTTGCATGGAAGTGTCCCAATTCCTGTTAGGACAGAGGGATTGGGGAAGTGGTAGGGCTTTATATCCCTGCAAGCAAACATTTTTGCGAGCACACTTCAAACTAATAAGTAGCCTATAAAAAAATTACACAGATTGCGTTTGAGTATCACCGGCAAGATGGCTGCTGTCAAGTCCAACTAAATTCACAGATCTAAACATTTTCTCCATTAATGAGGTTCTAAAAGTTTAAGTTTAAGTAGTGCAGTGAAAGTGTCAAAGAAACAGATTAGAAACAGAATATAAGATATGAAACATGGTGCAAAGTAAACATACAAAGAAGAAGAAGGTGAACAATTTAGCTAAAACAGAGAGGCAAGGCAAGTTTATTTATATAGCACCTTTCATGTACAGGACAACTCAAAGTGCATATATACAAAAACTTAACAATAAAATGTTTCTCTACCGGGAGATTAGCGTATCACTGCTATCAAGCTACAAACATGGCGGAACAGGTCACCATACAATGTTTTTGGTCACCATTCAACAGCTGATTAGAAAGGGATAGATTTTTAGACAGATAATTAATGTTTGTAATGAAAAAGGGGGAATATGCACAGGACAAAAAGCTGCATGCCTTTGACATGAAAAGAGATTGCTTGTATGAGCATATCTTTGTTCTGACTGTAACAGATGCCTAATGCCACAGCTTGCTAGATACAAGTCAGAATAATTCCTCCGCTGTGTAACAGCATAACAAAAACATCATGTCTGACTGCAAAGGATGATTTTAAGCTTCAATTATGCAAACAAGTCAAATTAAACAGGGTTCCGAAATGTCTTCCTCTTGTTTGTGCCCCCTTTCTGTTTTATCACGGAGCAGTGGGAGCTCCCCATGTGCTGTGAATGGATAACCCAGTTAAATAGTTCTCTGACCAGTTTGACCTGAAACTGTGATGTTCTGGTTTCACAGGAAGCATTGTCTCTTCTTTCATGGAAGTGACCGACTACAGGTTCTAAAACTGTTTCAATGAGCTTTGAGCCTGAGCCAAATGTGTCACTAGTGGTGCTTCGTTAGAGCCAAAGTAAACATATTTGCACACAGGTTAAACTACTCATGCATACAAATGCATCAACCTTCTGCTGAAAAAAAAACAAACAAACCTCGTGGTCAAAGGATGGACTACCGCTCATGAGAGCAGCTCATCGGGGCGGTTTAGGATGGTTGTGCCCTCGAAAGTGGCTTTACTCTTCATGAACTTTGCTAGTGATATGGCAGTGCCTTAAATGGACCAGTCAGGAGAAGGCAAGTGAATGGTCCCCACCTCCATTTGTCAAAATTCAGTTTCATCAAGAGCAAAACAAAAATAAAATACCTTGGCTTTCCTCCAGCCATAACGGGTCACTCTCACGTATGTGAAATTGCGCCCTCGTTCACAGACAGGAGGTTGAAACGTGACAGCCAATCAGTGAGGCTTTATTTGAATATTTCTGGCTTAGCCTTGAGCTCTGCCATCATACGATGATAATCACCAGGGTTTTTTAATATGATGTTAATAGATATATTTCTGTCAAATTCAGCAAATAATAGCCCATAATGCAGCTCAATCCACAGAGGTCCTTCTCCTCAAAGACTTGTTCCCCCCCGAGCTTCCTGCTGGTCCTTCTGCTACACTCTGGAGGAGCTGGTTAGCTGACTTGAGAGCCCAGAAAAATGTATACGGATAGAGATGTTCAGAGAGGTACAACAGGGCAAAACTATTCAAATACTTAAAAGCTAATAAAATATATTTCATTTAATGTTGCCCCAACAGCTGCTTCTGCACAATTAGTAGGCCCTGTCTTGTGCATGAGGAATCTTTTATGCAGGGGGGGGGTGGTGGTGAGGCGACAGTAGTTTAACCTGCATATGAGTACATTTATTTTGCTCTGCTGGGTTTCAGGATAAATCTAACATTAAGCTTCAAACATTTAATGTTATTCCTTTGATTTAATTAAAGGAATGGTGCTTAGGAACTCATCATGCAAGGTTTTTTTTAGTCATCTGTACTAAATAGTCTTTCAAAATACACAGCAGGTTATATGAAAATGAAAATTTGACAAACTAAATCTTGTTCTAAATAAATGATGAACTGTAAGCGGTAGAGAGGGGCCATATCAAAGGGCCAGGTGGTTCACAGCAACCTAACTTTGGAACAAAGTGCTTTCTGCACAGATACCACCTTAAAAGTTGTGTATGCTGTTTCCAAGGCAAATGTTTTTATTCAGAGGAATGGTACAGTAATACCAAGATACTTCAAAACACAGACTTTAGTTTGTATCTATGGGATGGAAAGTACATTTGTAAATCAAATGTGATAGAACAATACAATGAGCAGTTGTGATTTTATGTGTATTGTTTACCTTAAACTGCTTAGATAGAAAATGCAGATGAGTGAAGGACCAGATGTCAAAAATGGCTCAGCTAATTGAAAAAAGGTCGAGCATCGGTTCTGCTTGTCCGCTTTTGAGGATGCACTGCATTCTGCCAAAGATGCCTCTAGAGATCCCTAATTCACATCAAATGACATGTGGAGTTTTGTACGTAACACCTTCCCAGCTCTCTGTGAGTCTCAGCTGTCAAACGATTAGTTTCTTCAGCCTTTGTGTCTGTCTTCAGCTGTCACATCAGTCACATCCTCCAAAGTTTATATTCCACTCCCACCTCATAAAACACTTAGCAGTCTCTCAGAGCCACCGTGGTCTGCATTATTAAACGCTATTTTCTTTCCATATTCTTACTTTTTATTGTTCTTTACCGGCTTTCAGACTAAGAACTTTGCTGCCAAACTTACTTTGCATGACCACTTTTCTTCTGCATAAAACATGAATTGAATTAAATACTCTTTTTCATCTACTATAAAAAGAAACCATGATCCCGTCTGAAACTGTAACGCTGTTACTTTCCTCTTTCAAGTCTCTTCTCCTCTTTGTTTTTCATCTGCTTCCTCTCATCTTCTTTTGCCTCTGCCTTATCACATCCCCCTTGTGTCTCATCGATGTTAATGCTACGATATTACACCCCTCCCCCCTTCTTTAGTTTAATGACATTTTTAATATTTCTGCCCTCCTCAAATCCCCCAAAGAAGCCACATTATTGTCACAGCAAACAGTGCACTGTATGTTCTCTTCTCAGTATTCTCGTGTGTTCCCATTTATTCAGGGCATGAAATTAGAAAATAGCAGAGAAAGTATGTGCACTGGTCATAACGTCTCAACAGAATACAGGGATTAAAATGAAAAGTTTTGAGACTGACGGACGGAAACAGGATTATCCAGAATGGCAGGATCGATAAATGAAAGAGTCTGTGTGACTTGGTGACAGCACTAATCACCAAGCTGCTGTAAAGCTCATCAGCCGAAAATCCCAGAGTCACATCTTTGCATTTCTAATCAGTCTCTTTGAGATGCAAGCAAGCAGCAAATGTCCTAATGGCAGCTGTTAGCATGAATTATTTTTTAATTATGAGCTATCTGTAAATCAAACAACCTCAGACGTTAGCGGCCTGTCAGCTAGAGGCAAGGCAGCATCAATGGGCTTCTTCTCTGCAGCCATTTGGATGCACTGATAGGAAATCAACACACTGAAACAGTGGAAGTGTTATCGTGCACCTGTTATTGTGACTCCTGCAAGTCAACATGAAGGGTTAAAAACAGAAAAAATACTTAATTACAATTAAGCAGAAGGGAGCGAGGTATCCCGCATGTCGATGTCGTGACACGTCTTCTCCAGATTACTGTAAATGATCCCAGACTTGGTCCAGTAAATGGATGTAATTTTTCATAACAACGTTCCTGTCACAGTTACCTCTGATATGTGCTAACCGATGTGCATTGGCTGGTCTTAACAACCTGGGCCAGATGTGGGTTCACTGTTTTATGTAGTATGCATGACTGAGATTCACAGGGTCAAAAATAAGCACTCACTGCATCCTGATGTTTACGTTCTAGCCGTAGCTTTGTGAATAAGTGTAGTATGCACTGCAAGGAATGCGACTCCAACAGCTCATCACTTTACCCGGACTGGAGAAAAAAACGTAGGTGTTTATTTTTACTGGCAGAATTGTACAGAAAAATGTCAAAGGTGAGAAACAATGATTGACTTTTGAAGAGATGAATAATCAATATATTTATATACAGGCTCTGCTGCAAGTGATGCACACTGATGGTTTAATATGTACAACTAGTTTATTTATGCTATAAAGAACTCTAGAAAATGAGTAATTTTCTCTTAGCACTGACCAGGACACCTTGCAAATGGAAATACATAAACTTCCAGTTGGAGATAGATGGGATGACAGGTCACCATGTAGGTTTTAGTGTGAATATTAGGATGATCTCTGTTATGACCCCTTTTTCAACACTAGGGGTATGAATTCTATAACAAAACTAACCAGAAATAAACTTAAGATAGAAAAATAATTTATTTTACAAAAAAATTCCGGTTCCGAAAAACTTTACACAATAAATAACTAAAAGTGTCCAAAGTTCAGTTATATCTCATCTGGTAATAAAGTTACAAAACAAAAGAGACCTCAACAAGGTTATTTAACAATTGGCAACAATTACAATTAACACTAATATTTACAATTATTTACAAGGATCACAAAATACTCTCAATAAATCTACTAAATCCAAACAATCCAAAGGTAATTAACACAAATGAGAGTTTCTCTTCTCAATTAAACCCAAAAGCACAACAATGCAACCAAAAAACCAAAAGGGAAATCTAAGTTTGTCGCAAACCACCAGGGGTATTCTAAAGTTTCAACAAAAGTCCAAATCACTAAAGTGGTTTCCAGTGAGAGTGCAGGTGATAACAAGGAATTATGGTCAGCAGGTGAGGTGAATGATGACTGATGGGATAATTGATGAAGATCTGCAGCTCAGGTAGAAGGTTGAGGTCTTGCAGAGTATTTGTAGAAGTCATTTTCAGGCCACAGGATTGTGGATGTAACAATCTGTAACATGTAAATAAGACAATAATCTCATCGTCTCATATTTTATCACCACTAGAACTTAAATAACACATCAGATGTTGAAACTTAGACATTTTACCGTTTCAGGGAGAATGTGAGCTAATTTCAAACTACAAGGCAGCATTTGAAAACAGATGGAACGGCGTCAACACGAGGCTGGAAAAGTCATGGAGTAAAATTCATTCACTCATTAGATTAAATGGTAAAAGGTCAGCAATATGACCAGATGTCATGTTTACTGTGTTTAAAAGGTGTGGAGAAGAGTATGTTGCTCTGGAAACCAGAAAAGGCAGATGTGTATCTTGTTTAATAAAATAAGCAAATATAAAACCAAGAAGCTGATAACACATATGAGTCATCATCTTGTCCAGTAAAAGAAGATTCTTCAGGTGTCATTCAGAGAATGTGCTGCATGAAGTTATGAGAGAAGATGCTGGTTTTGAATGTAACATTAGCGAACGTTTGTCGGAGTATAAACGTTCTCTGAGGTTGTGTATGAACATCTTTAGTGTTGTGAAACCAGGTCTTTGTTCTCTGTGAGGAATGTCAGGATAAAAGGTTAAGATGTTACGTCTCCTCTCTGTGGGGTAGAAAGACACTGGGAATTAGAATTTAGTATAGAAGTTAGTTTAGTTTAGAAGTTGTGGGATGCTTTCAGTCTCCATCTCCATGTTACACATTGCAGTCACTTTGAAGAGTTGCATTTGTTAAATCTTAGTTTTAATTATCCCAATGAAAGATTTGTAATGGGAAAACTGGTTCCTTCAGTCACTTAGGTCTTTAAAAGCAAACATATATTTCAGAAATGTCCTGTGTTTCTTTCTGGAGATTCTGTCAATGCCAAAAGGCCGTCTCTGTTATATCTGGGTCCCTGTGATCCGTTAATACAGTACAACTGTAAGATGTGCTCCTCCCCCACATCCCTGCACTGCTTGTTCCACTGATGCTACTTTCTGGCAGTCCTAACACTTAAGGGATTAACCTGGGGAAGTGGGCCTTTTCTGTCTCCATCCTAACATTTGCACCTCTCTTCCATGACACATCCGAGAACACCCCAACCCCAGGCCCCTTTCTGATCCCAACTAAAAACACCTGTTTCACTCTGCTTTTAACCACTCTTTATCCTTTCCTTATTTTGTTTTTATACCAGTTTAGTCTATATTTTTATTGTTTTTTGTTCAGTTAACTGCCTCTTTTACATCTAAGAGCACTTATTGATTAATCAAGTCACACCCATACAGATGCTGAATGATCTTCTCTAACTCACAGAGCTGAAGACAGATGCATGTAACAGTTCAAAGTCTTGTATATTTTCCTCTCTTAATTGTCCTGGGTATCTTTCACATTTATTCCGCTTGGTCCTCCAGGGCCTTATGTGAGGTCAGACCATCTTAAACTTCATTATACACATGACACCCACTACAGTGTAGGTCACTGCCTACACAGAGGTGCAAGTGTAGATATTAACTTTATTATTATGTTATTTGTTAGAAAAACCTGACAGCTAATCGAAACCTGAATTAGCAGTTCCTTTCTGCAGCTCAAATTCACACCAGCACACAATGAAACCGTTATCCCTCCAAAAGGCCTTTGGAGATTAATTAATAAGGCTTCTTTATTCTGTAAGCCTGTGTGTAGGCAGGCATGCAAACATGTCTGATTGAAAGATGACGTCGTTGGGTTGATGAGGGACAACCCACACCTTTTTATTAGCTTATTTCCTTTATCAAGTGTAACACAGGAAATGTGGCCATGTTAGACTTCCACCTGTGTCTGAAGAAACCATGGTTTTGGTTGTTTTTATTCATTTATTTTATATTTTCATAATGTGCTGTTTGTTATTTGCCCTGTGTTTATATGTCATCTTTATCAAGATCATTTAGAACTGTAACATACTTCCTTAGTAGCAGTAAAACCTCAAGCTAACATATCGGAATCACCGTCATTCATCCAGGCCATGGTAAATAAACCATAATGAAGACATTGTTTTGGTTTTAGGAAACTGAATGCTTTTGGACTTTGCTGCTAACCAGCTATAATTAAGTATCTGCTCAACTGGCTTGTGGCCAATTATTCTCGTAAATAAACCAAAGCCAACCCTGCTGTTGTAATTATATCAGCCTTAAATATCCAGTGTTGATTAAATGACATGTAACATAAAGAAAAATGTTAATTGCAACCAGTGAGAATATATCCCAGCATCTCCCACAGGCACAACAAAAGCCTGCTGTAGAACCAGTCTTTGTTGTTGCTATTGTGGGTTGTTAAATGTGCAGCACGAATGGTCTGGGTGGCAATGTGTCTTGACCCATGTGGTTGTGACAAAACAAAGAAAACACATGCAAAATGCTGCCAAAATATACTTTATTTAGAAAGAAAGAGCTCTAAATAGTAAATATACACAACCAGAGCAGCCCAACACCAAAGAGCCTTCCCTACGCACCAAGAACAAACGCTCACCAGCATGTGTAGAGAACAAAGGAGACGCATCAACCAACGTGGACCCACACTGTAAAACCAGAGTAGATTAAAGCATTTATAATAGAAGTGTGTGCGATGTATAAAACTGGACAATCAGTGGTGTAAACTTATTGTAAGTCAGTGTAGCGAACAAGTCTGCAAGCAGAAGGAGAGAGAGCGGCAGACATTTCTGTCCAAAGATGGTTAAATACAGCTGCAAAACCTTGTTGCTAAAAGCATTAATACATCAACAAGCCAAATAAAAAGCAAAGAGAAATCAGAGGAAACAGTACAGTTGCATAATAAATATAACACATCTAAAGCAGTGTTACATTCATACAAATAGTCAGATATTGAAATAGCAGCACAAACTTAGGGATTTTTTTTATGTTTTTACTGGGTAAATGTGACCCTCTTGGAATATAACCATAAGTCTTTACACCCATTGATTTAAGGTGCTGTAAAGGAAGTTTAAAGCTCCTCAATGAACACAAGTGATTAAAATGCTTTCCAAAATGAGTGAGATAAGTTCACGGTGTAATACATTCGGGTCACTCTTGCACACGAGGGTCTGCACGTCTGTTTAAAGGTACTAATGTATGAAACCATTGTTTCCAAATCCTGATCCTCCAGTACCACTACCCTGCAGGTCTGAAGGCCCATTTATGCTTCCTTATATACGTAAATAAGGAGATCTGTTTGAAATGTTTTCTTACACTGTGAATATTGTTTTTCAGGCTGCCTTTCACATTGTTACAGTTGTACAGTCAATACATCCACTGGTGGGCAGTTTGGAGTTCACTTCCAGGTTTTGACACCTGCTGGTTTCTGTGCCGTCTTCTTTCTTTTTTTTACAGCATGGTCTTAATTGTGTTAGCTGTCAGTTCATTAAATAGACGACAGACCAAGATCTGCTTTGTATAATAGTAAAAACAAGCTGTAAAATAAACATTTCCTGAAGTATAATTTCCTTGTACATTTTATCTGTGCTTCTTTCCAGTTTCTTTCCGGCTTTGTCCCTTTTGCTATGCAAAAACAACAAATGATGTTGCTGAACCTTAGTAGCTCGAGCTAACTTTTACCCAATCAACATTTAGTTCATATTTTTTATATTTGGCAGCTTGAACCAAAATTAAATGTATTTTCATTTTGCTTATTCTGACACATCTGTGTTTCCATTTGTCCAATTTAAAAAATATTTTAAAATTATTGTGTGAAACTGCCAATCAAACAAAGAGAAAAATCTTTTTTTCAACCTGATAATTTAGATTTTTTTTCATTTCCTACATAAGACGGTAACTGTAAAATAAATCAAATGGGTCTCCGATAATTGAGTGTTGAGAAGTTATAGAAAAGCAACATCAGCCTCAGCATTTTTATCTGAAATATTAACTACTTCAGATAATCTCTTGCTTATAAATATGCTATTAATCTATTAAACCTTCTGTGTTCAATCTATGTGCTAATCTCAGTGACACAATAATCTGCTCATCCATCCTCCTCGACACAGGTTTTTGAGGTTTTTGCTCATATTGGCCTAATTCAATTTCAAATCTACTGAAATTAAACAGAGGGGATGGGGCTTAAGTCCTAAGCTGTCTAACCCTCATGTTAATTATCACAGTGGGCAGAATCATTGTTTATTCCTACGTAAATGCTCTAAACCACCCATTAACTTACTGCTGTCAGCCACAAAGGCCCACCTGTATCACATGCGTTAGAAAAAAACTCTGGTTATATGTAAGAAATCAGCCACAACTATTAAAGTATTGTTTAATGAAAGGATGTCTCATTTTGTCCCATATGTATGCTAAGCAGTTGGCTACTTTATTTCTCTTCCTCCTGAGAGGCCTTTGTACAATGGGCAGCATAAGATACATGCAGTAAATCATTGCACACACCAGATCGTGCTAATCCTGAAGTGACAGATGCAAAAACCACAGGAAACAACTCAGCTCGAAAAACTCATCTAAGCATCATCAAACAAACCAAACAGTTCAGATTCAAAGCAGTTATATAGGAATGTAACAAAAACACGAGAACAGCACGGTTCTGCTAATTTCTCCACTCGATCCATTCTGATGATTGATGGCGGTGTCAGTTAACAACATAGATGATTTGTTCCTGCGTAACACAACATTAAAACATAAAACTACTCTGGATCACTTTGTAGCTACCTCATTTGCAGATGAACTGGGCTGATGGTAAAAGTAATGTTTTCTTTTTTGGAGATCATTTACTCTTTTAATACCAGGATTATACACAGCCCTTGTAGTTGTGAGGACACCTATTTGGGGTGTTCTGGATGTTGGTTTCAGAGACAAGGTGACATGTTTTTGAAGTAAAAGTATGAAAAAATATTTAATAAATCACAAAATAAAAAAGGCAATGTTGTACTTAAATTGCTATTAATTTTTAATATAATCACTTTTAGTTCTGAAGCGTGATGGCAGCTGGCTGAAATAACCTAGATACATTTCTGTGGCACAGCATTCCCACAGAAGCCTACCGTACACACACTACACACACTCCTCACTGTGTCTGTGAGGAATTGTTCATTATGCTTGTCAACCTGTGAAGCACTCAAACATTTTCAAACATCACTGCTCAGAGACTCCATGTGTGCTTTCCATTGACACAGTCTGCGTTGCTTCCACTGGAGGCCAGTTTAGTTTTCAGAGCTCACGTCCAAGTTCTGACATTTTCACAGCAATACAACAATAAACATGCTGACACATCGGACCACATCGGTGCAGTTCTGAGGTCTTCTCCCTGGCTGCCTTTCTGTCAGAAGACATATTTTCAAGTTCTAGCTGGTCTATAAAGCTCTGAATGGTTCAGGACCAAAATACATCAGATACCTCTTGACCCAGTATGAACCTAGCTGACCTCTCAGGTCTTATAGATCTGACCTTTTATCAGCTACCGGAGTCAGAACCAGACATCGGCTATGCTGCTTTTAGCTGTATGCTCCACATGTCTGGAACAAACTCCCTAAAAGCCTCAGATCAGCTGAAATAAGTTTGTTTAAATCCAGACAAATGACCCACATTTTATGTCCTGATCTGTGCATGTTTCCTTAAACTGGAATTCATCATAATTTTAGTAGTTTTAACGAATATTCTGTCCTCCTTTCTTTCTTGTTTTAATTTTAAATGACGCTTCTTATTTTTTTTGTTTTAACGTCTCTATAAAACACTTTGAATCACCCCATTGTTTAACTGTGCTCCACACATAAACTTGTGATTTCTAAGTATTCAGCTGTTTTCTTTGTTGCTCTACACATTTCAAGCTCTCAGAAATTGTTGCACAATACGCATGAAATAAAAAAATTGGGGATGGGCAGAGGGTTAGATCCGTTTAAAATGCATATTTAACATTGAGCATATGTTGGTCCAGGTCTCTCTTAATGGTCCCAGTCGAAAAGCTAGACCCAGTGCTGTGGGGCTAATACCTAGCATTTGGGAGCTTATTGCTAGCACTTCCTCATTTGGGTTCAGTGGGAACTGTTAGCCACTGCCATCTCCCAGCTAATATCGTCTCATATAAAACATGCTAAAAAGGTTTACAGCCCCATATTTAAATAGTCAAGAGGGTTTTTTTTTGTAGCACAAAGCTTTTGCTTTAAAAATGGTTTTGGTGGATAACGAGCAAGTTCAAGCTAGGGCACACCTGTATAATTCAATCGACATACAGGAGCTCCAACCTGATAATGGCCAGGCTGCTGAGAAAATGTCATGAGTAGGAGTTTTTTTCTGCATAGAAATACTACAACATATGTATTGTGAGATTTAAGTGCTGTTTTTGTAACAATGCAGGATTTAATGTATAAGCGAAAAAACATGACACAGCTTGAAATAATGAGTCCTCTGAAGTTTATTGACCAAGGTCTGTCATCATCATCGTCATCATCTCTACCAGGTGTCAGATCTGGGACCATAACAGCATTAATTAGGGCATGCTATATAATCTGTATGTGTTTCCACAAAGCAAATAACTATTTGTCTCTTTTTTAAAGAAACATTATGAGAGTCAATTCTCTGCATTTAATCTTTTTCTTTCTTTTTTTTAGATGAAAAACTTAAGTATTTAATATTTTGTGGGCAGGTTAGTCTTTGTATTTCAAAGTAACAATTGGGAGTATTTTTTCGTAAATGGATTAATACATTTTTACAGATTTAGTGTCCTTTGTAGATTTGATCAAACACTAAATGCCAAAAAAAGCTGTAATGAGTTTTGTGACCTCACATTGCTTTTTTTTAGCTGACCAGTAATTCTTCAGGAGCCATGGCTCCTAGGCAGGCAACATTAAAACAGAACAAACAACACACACATTAATGCCATTTTGCTAAAAGAGAAGTATAAGGTTTTCAGTAATACTAATTGTCTCCTTTGACCCCATTTGAAACGTTCAGCGCTGTAGTTTAAAAATATCCCTACTGCTTTGTTGTGCAAAGTTTTCTGCCAGTGGGATTGTTCAAGGGTATTTTGGTCAGTCATGCATGCTGCCAGCCGTCTGTAATAATTTAAAAACCCTTTGGTGGCTGTGTATACATCAGGTTATTTGCAAAGTGGAGCCAGACAAATCTAGTAAGCTAAGTTGTATTGAAAGCTAACTTGAGATTCACCTCCGTGGAGCGGTGTGATTAAACGTCTGATTACTTGGTGATTAAAAATGAATTGCTGCTTGTTTTTACAACTCTAATGGCTGGATAACACCCAGCATCGCCTGGACTGTTGCATGCCAGGAGCTGTTATGCAACTTTGATAGAATCAGGACAAGGATCTCAATAATGCCTCAATAATGATGGCTCTTTATTATTAGCCCCATGATGGCAGAGACAGTCACAACAAAACAAGAAACAGTTTGTACCTATATTTCACGCAGAAAACGGTATTTAGTTGTAGAATTTTTTACTATAACGTAATTCTATCTATCTATCTATCTATCTATCTATCTATCTATCTATCTATCTATCTATCTATCTATCTATCTATCTAT
>JBAMHV010000013.1:20697150-20709221 GCA_037177535.1 Pseudomugil gertrudae
AACACTTCTGGATTGAGAGTTGGTTTTTTCAGTAAAGGTCTGATTACAGCTGTCTTAAAAGATTGAGGTACATATCCCGTTAATAATGATATACTGATCATACTAAGTACCAATGTATTAAATAAGGAAAACACTTCCTTGAATAATCTAGTTGGGATTGGGTCTAAAATACAAGTTGAAGGTTTGGATGAAGCTGTAATTTTGGTTAACACTGAGAGCTGTACTGGACATCTATTATCAATAGAAGGAACGATTATCAAAACAGATCCCACTACACTGACCAGAATAAGCTCTCTGCACAGTTCCACAGATGCATAAATTAGTTTAATATTAGCAGTTCTGTTTTATGGGGTTGCTCAGGAACACCTCTTCCAAGCAATTTGCTGCCCCAAAATGAACAAAAAGGGAAAATAAAACATGCATAAGAAAGTGGGATACATTCATCAGCTGTGATACACATTATAAACATGTACATGTTAAGGTAACTAGCTTTTAGGAGCAGACTAGCACTGCCTAATGAAAAGATGATCTTAACATTGGCTAGCTATATTAGGTCATAAGATTAAAAATCCACACAGATTAGCATTAGGACTGTGGGTAAATTTACAATTAGGCCAATACTAAAAGCACTGTAGATGTCAGGGTTTGTGTTGTTTTCCGTATTTCCTGTTTTCTTCATGTGTTTCCGTATTATACAGATCCCCACAGTTCAGGGAGTCTTGAACTGCCACCTTTTTAGCTCAACAGCCACCACACACACACACATCCAAGCAAGAGCTCCTTAAAGAATCCTGGAAATGTGATGCTCTTTTTTTTCCATTTATTTTGCAGACTCTACGGTGAGCTGACTAACTGCACCTACCTGGTGGCGCTGAACATGGGGTGCTACTGGCCCAACCGAATGGTGGACGAGTTCTTCATCAGAGTGCACAGGCACTACTTCCATGACTGCTCGATGTCTGGACGACTACTTAGGGACCCTCCAAACCGCATCCTGGGCCCTTTCATTGTTGTCCCAATCCTGGTCACCCTCCTCATGACCGCCCTGGTGGTGTGGAGGAGCAAGCGCAGTGAGGGGATTGTGTAATGAAGGAAAAGAGAAGGACCAGATTCACAAGACTCAAGATAAGAGGTGCTTTTTGTTCCTTTAGGGTTACACTTCTTACCCTCAGCGACCAAATGATCTCTTCTCCTGAGTGTCAGTGCTTGGGAAAACGGTTAAAGTAAAACTGGGATTATGATGTCATGGACTCAGAGGAGGAGCAGAATAAGACTAAATCTGATCCTTCATTGCAACAGTGTGAACCCATTACAATAACTTTTAGTGATTTTCTACACAAATGGAAGTTCTTTAGTTTACAGACCACGGAGATGCATACATGTTCACCTGCATCCAACCGACTGGTGAAAGGATATTATACATATAAAAGTCATTTTACTTGGACAAACTATTTGCAGAGAAACTTTGATGTAATAACAATGCTGTTCCACATAAAAATGTTTTTGACAATTATAAAGATAATGCCACATTCTGCAGCCGGCAGGTCAGCCAGAGCAAATCCCTATGCTAAAAATAATCCAATAAAACAAGGCAGACTCTCCGACTTCTGTTCAGGAACCCAGGGATATGCATTTTATGTGCTTGTACATACAGTATATTGGAAATACACAAAGTGTGTACAGTTTTGTGATTTCATGTGCTGATTTAGTGAATGTTTAATACATTTAATCTATAAAGTACACACAGATGGACAGGAGAATGAAGCTGGTGTAGATTTCAGGTGATGAAAAAGCACAACAGAGAGGATGGTCACTGCAGAGATGAAGGCCCAGTTTATGCTGGTGATGTGTACTTAGAAGTTGCATTCTGCTTAAGCATGATGACTACAGTACAGCAGAAAACAAAGCAAAAAGTAATGGGTTAACTTAGCCAAGCACCACCATGCTGAGCATCGCCACAGCCCAAAGCACAGATTGTATATCATGGATCTGGGGTTTTTATTGATTTATAATCTCCCATAACGGTAAAGTGTGCTGTGTGAACTGTTTCTTCATTGATATTTTGAACGCTCTCGTTCCTTTATAGATTCATTGACCTGTAACCTGCCTGTCAGCAAAAGACTCTTTAAAATACACCCACACTTTGTACTTTGTGCCAAAATCTCATGGAAAACAGAGGGTAAGATTTGTGACGGAGCGTCTATTATTCTGTCAGAGGGGCTTTTAACGATTTATTTTTCAAATCTATGATCATTAAGGAAAGTTGAATAAAATGTCTCTCCACTGGCATCTTTGTTCCTAATGAGATGATGATGCAAGCCTTTTCAATGTGCTTTTCCTGCATGGATTACTGTATGTGTTCTGCATTTGCAGGGTTATGATTAATGCAGTTCAGTAACAACGGTAAGTGAACAGAAAGAAGCTGAAGATGCATTTTGGGTCACATTTGTCTTGGTGTTCTCAGAGGACCAGACACTCTAAATCCTCAGCAACCTTATTTGGTTCATGAAAACAGCAAGCTAAATGTCGTTGTAAAAGACAAAAAGTCAATCTAACTCATAACATATGACATTTCAGATAAGTTGTCTTCTTAGTGAAGTGACAACATGACATTTAGCAAGTCTTTTAACGCAAATCAAAGACGGTGGGATGAAGGTATGGAACCATATTCAAGCCCAGGAGGCTGATGAGTAGAGGTAAACTATTTTATATTTACCCTAACTCCCAAAAAATCAAGACTGAACCAGACTGGCAAGCTGCACAAGACAAGGGATTTATTCCAGAAAGCAGGGTTCACTTACCATTTGAGGCTTGTACTGTGAAGCTGGATCAGGTTATTCAGGGTTAACTGGGTTTTCTGGACTATGACGCTGGTTCACTTCCTACCAGGCTGTATGACCACAGCAACAGGTGCTGAACCCGGATGCTAACCTGCACCAGAGCAGATTCTGGGAGCGCCTCAGGATTCCCCCCGATGAAGTCTTCCCTCCTTAGGCTGCTGTCCCCGCTACCTGGCTCTGGATAAGCAGGAGAAAATGGATGGATAGATGATGTTTGTTCTTTACTTGATCCCAAGTCTTTTGGTTCCACTGGGGCTGCTTCTGAAATGGAGGTTAATATTGATCCTCTTGCAACTGAAAAAAACCTTTTTGCTAATTTTTTTTCTTTGCTTTAACTTTTAAAAGTTTAATCAAAGTAAATTCGGAGGGTTTATGAGAAAACATGCTACATAATGTTGAAACATGCTAAAATGTTCAAAGACTGCAAACTATGTTGTAGCTTTTTACACAGTTGCCTGGTTTTTAGGGCTGGTCAGAAAACAGAGCTTCATAGGACAGAAGATGTATAACTCAAGTGAAAACTGACCAAATACTAAACATATTTAAATAATAAAGGCTTTAGCCTCGATCTAGATGTCATTTAACATTTAGTACCTGACAGAAAACTGGCCAATCATTTCATGTCAGATTTGTCACAACCTGGACAGCATGGAGACCACACACACTGTTGTTTAAAAAAAACTTTATCTAAAGGAGTTAGCTTAGATTCAAGTAAAACATAACTAAACGAGGAAGAAGAAAGAGGACGAAGGGACTGAATACTCTGCAACTTAAATCCACCCACAAGAGTCCTGCAGGAAAGTCAGATGTTCTTCTATTTCCACACAAACTGCTTTAAAAACCTGTCAGAGTATCTGCAACCAGCATTGTATCAGTAGTGCATTGCTCAGGGCTGAACAGTTCTGAACCCTGAAATGATGAGCGGGATACGACACAGTATGGCCGAAATGTAAAAGAATCATCCACAAAATTAAAATTAAAGTCACAATTTTATAGATTATCTTGTTTCGTAACGGGATATTTTTCTTATGCAAGGACCTCTATGTAGACATTTAAATTTTCATTTGGGATTAGTGACTTTTTGATTTAAATTTCATATATTAAAAAATAATAACATGAAAATGTGACAATGGCTAAACGTATGGTTTTAAATGTGGCTTTTATTCATGTTAAATTAAGAAAAGTCCTCTCTGCTTTTATTTTTTCTTTAGATGGAGATGTTAACAACATCCCGCCTTACAGTTCATTGGATTTCATGGACGTTGTGCACATTACCTCACAGCTTTGGGATTGATGAATTTCCTTGACCATTACAGCATTTCATTGACTTGAATGGCAAAGGTTAATAATGTCCATCAACGCTAAAAAAAAAAAGATTAAGACATCAAAACTCACATTCATTTAAGACGGCCAAAGACTCGCTGTGAGAGCTAACCTTCTCCACCAACTCTAACTGACCTTATTAAGGAGCTGACTCTCCCAGGTGAATAATTTACAATGAACAAAGACAATCTGAGGAGACTTAAGCACAGGCGCCATGATGGCTGCCAAAATGGTCATTATGGAGTTATTTCTTTATTACTAACATTTGTCCAGAGCTGTAAAAGGCCACACATCAACAGCATAAATGTAATGTCTGTATTAGATCCACGTTGCTTTACCAGGCTGGATCCTCTTCTTCTTGCAGAACTTCTTTCATCCCTGGTGTCAACATAATGTTGAAAACATTTCTCTGAGATTTTGCCCATATTGACATGAAGCATCACACAGTTGCTGGCAGTTTGTCAGCTTCACATCCATGATGGGAATCTCTTGTTCTAAGGGTCCTCCCGCTAGGTCAGCTGGTTGTACAGTGCGAATAGCTCATCAATCTTGTTCAGCATTGAGTTCACGGTCCATGATAACGGAGGGAATTGATGGATTTCTCCAGTAGTTGGGTCTTTAGCTTGGCCGCGACCTTGCATTTAATTGAAGCTGCTGTATTGTGGTGGGTTTTTATTTTTGTTTGTTTGTTTTTTTTTAAATGGGCTTGAATTCTTCATAAGCATAAACTCATAAACCCTCATCTCTGCCTCTATGAAGCATGCTGCCTGTTTCTTCTCACCATCAGTTTCCATTGTAGATCATAAATTTGATGATCCATTGATCAGGTCTTTTTGTTTTCAGCTCATTTAACACCAACACTTATTAGGGGTCTTTGGGTTCTGGGCTAAACATCCTGGACTTCAGAGTTTACCAGATGGTAAGTTGAACTGGCTTTCTGGAACTGGGCCCAGGTGTGTCTGGTAAGTGACCAGTGAGTGTTGTGTTGGTAAAATAATTGCCAGACAGAGTTTACTGAATTGTGCAGTGTTTCTGTTTGTAAAGCCACAGAGACTCGTTAATAAATCCATCCATCCGATAGCAATACCCAATTTAAAGGCTTGCAAAGGGTCCGTGACAGTCAGACACAGGCAGATTCTGTGATTTTCTTTAAAAGAACTGGTGATACAGGATAATGTTTAAACAATAATTCATATCAGTCAGAACCAGGTATGCTGCATAAGACCTCAAGGGACACTTGAAAGAACTCATGAAGTATTTAATTGCCTTCAAAGAATCCTTGAAAGGAACCTGACATGACAGTACTAGGTCTCACTATTTTCTCATTTGATGACACAAAGCAAATGTCTTATCTGCCTCCTCAATCTGGGTCTCGCTGACACCTAATTACTAGTCTTGATGGTTTTAGAATGAAAACTGTGCAGGATCTTTTTGTCTTTGCTAAGTCCCACTGCAGTGACACAACCATAAACCACAAACACACCTACAGACGATAAAAAGGTGGACCACAGAGAGAACACAAAAGTTTTGCTTCTGTCAGCACAGTGTAAAACAATGATGGTGAAAACAGCAGCACACAGTCACTGTGGGCTCATGAATCAATGTGCAGGGGCGACATTTTTCAGCTCTTTGGATAAAGGAAGAAAAAAATGAAAAGAATACATTGATTAGTTTGCACGTTATTGCTGCCGAATGTAATTAAAATATGTAATTATAATGTTGACACATGCTCAGGCTCAGTCAGATATCAGTCAGAAAGCTCATTGATGGCCGTGTGCTTGACTGGTTGTTTTGTTTTGGAGGTATTTAGACCTCCAACCCCTCTATGTGGTGTTGTTTTCCCTTTGGCAGTTAGAGTTGGTGAACAAAATGTTTGTGTTACAATTCATAGCAACAGAGTCGAGTTTTAAAATCACTGCACAGATGCAATACATGGCCGTTTTGTTCCCCTCCTTCAGTGTCCTGCACTGATAAAGGTTCTCAGATGAGCAAAATCCTAAATATCCCGACAACTTGTGTCGCTTGTGTTCAGACTCCGACATGTCTGCAGCTCTTCAGATATGACAGGTACAACAGACGAGACTCGAGAAGAATCTTGTTTCTGTCAGAACATGTCTGTGAGATACTCTCCGAACATACGCCTCGGCTAGTATCCTCCATCGGGACTGAACAACATCAGCATCACAGCAAAAACTGGAATCTAAGATGAAACATCTTAAATCGAGGACACATATGCTTTTTTTTAAAGGTAAGGTAATTATTCATACTTAGTAGTTTTTTTCTTGTTCTGTTGGCAGATAATTTATTCTATTTCCAAAATGTTATAATGAAAGTGGTCCCATGTCTGGAGTTACTCCGGAGAGTGAATCCAGCGTGATCCAGCTTGGGTAGATACCAACATGAGACATATCTGAGGGTATCCAGACCAAGATGTCTCTGGTTCTACTGGGTTTTGTGCAGTAATGTGCAGTGGTCTTTGGGTCCAGCTTCCAGTTCTTTAGTAACTTTAGTGAATCTAAAACATTTAAACTGAGCATCTTAACACAGGATAAAATATTCTAGTTTGTTCTTCTCAGCGTGTTTGTGCACAGAATCAGTGTACGTGTTGGATAAAATGAATTAGCTTGTTGTGTTAACTCTGCATGAAATGATGTATGATGAACAAATCCTTTTCCTAAAGTAGTTTTCTCAGTGGTTGTGGGTTCTTTTTTCATAAAAGTTCATGGATAAAACGTGAACAGGTTTTGCATTAAGATATTCAGTGATTAGTTTTGCAGGGTAATCTATAACATCACATAAGATGGTGACAAGGATTCAGAGCAAACAGAACACCATGGACTGGTTTACATGATGGGATTATCGTTTGCTCAGAATGCAGAAAAAAAGATGTTGAGCATGGAGGTATTTCATTTCAAAGTGTGTGAATTGAACTTTGAACTATGCTTTTCTGTAATGTGACTTCACTTACTGGGACAGAGATATGTCTTCTGACCTGGAAACATCTTTTGTGATGTTCCCGATCAATACATCACCTGACAGGGTCGCATTAGCCTCTCCTTGAACCTCAGAAGGCCTCTAAATTGCAATGACCCTGAATCGATCCACCTTCAGAGTGCATCATTTACTCTTGTCTCCTGCAATGAACCCTAAAATGATGATGATTGTGATGATGATGCTTTTGTTTTATTTCAACGTGTGCAAATAACACCGAAGAGTAAACTGAAAAACTGAAAGAACAAAAGAAAAACAAAAGAAAAAATATAAATGAAATAGTGAAAACAATGGAAATTTTACCCTAACATGTCCAAAACAGAGAAGACTGAATCAAAGCACACCTACCCCCAAAAATCTGATAAATGGTTGCTGAAATAAAAAAAAAACCCAGTAAGACAGAGGTTTCTTTACTGTTAAAGAACAATAGTTAATGTCCTCATGATTAACATAAACAAAATGCATCATGTAGAGATTTAAAAGGACACAGAACAGAGATGTTAAAATGGGAAAATTTACATTCGGAGTGTGTATAAATAAATAAAATAAAGAACCCAAAATAACCGAATAGTGTCTACTTTTATTCATGTTCCATGCAATGTAAGATGGTTGTTAGTTGCCAAAAACATTTTGACAAACTATGTCTCTGACCACCCTTTCATCTTGGACCTCATGGTGCATCAGGTGGTCCTCAGGCTCATCCATTTGTGGGGCAGGGGGTGGCTCGCCTCTAATAACTGCAACATTATGAAGAACCACACATGCCACATGCTGCAATCCTGTGAAACTCATCTTTAATCACTCAGTAAGAGATTTTTGTCCAAGGAACACAAAAAAATGTGAAGTAATCTTTTCAGAGCCACACACACTTTGCAGATAGATCTATACACTGTTGCTTATAATCTCTGCATCTCCCAGATTGTATAAAAAAACTACCATTTGCCAGGAAACTAAGTGCCACACAGAAGATTTGCTCTGACGTTAAAGCGCATTTTGTTTTATTGCTGATGTACGGCTTGATGAGAGCGGGAATATATTTTAAAGACTGCGGTGAAAAACGGTAACGCTCCAATAACTATCTCCCTGTGAGGAAGCACAGCCTCTTCCTCAATAAACGGACATGCCATGTTCACAAAAGATGAGCCTGACAAAGCGAGTGGGATTTAGATTCATGGAAATTGAGCGCAGGTACTTCTGAAAGAGGGAGGAGACTGAGATAAACTCAGGGTTTTAAGCACAAAACCTGCTCCCAACCAGGTTAGTTTCAGAGACACTGTTACCATAGCAACTGACTCAGAGTTAAACTTAACTTTCTTTGTGAAACAGGCTGAAGTTTACTCTGTTACTCTGGTTTATCTAACCCCTCTTTCTGAAACTGAAAACCTCATTTTAGGTATAACTAACTCAGAGTTTTCAATAAACAGACCCATGGTCAGCAACAATACTGGGGATTAAAACATGTCCAGCTCATACTAAGAGCCAAAAGTGTCCCAAAAAATCCTCTGCGCCATGTTTAGTGTTTACACCAGATTCTAACTGTACCATCTGAATGCAGCAGCTGACATGGAGACGAAGATTTTCCATCTTCTTTTGTCCAGTTTTGCTTAATCTGTGAGAATTTTAGCATCAGTTTTATGTTATTAGCTGAACAGAAGTGACAACCGGTGTGGTCTTTTGCTGCTGTAGCCCATCTGCATCTGTCCTGCTCCTGTATCAGCCGTTTCTGATGCTCTCAGACCAGTTGCTCTGACCGTTTCATCCTCATTCTGATGTTCAGGTTGAGCCTGAACTTTACATGTCTACATCCCTAAATGTATGCAGGTGCTGCCATGTGATTGGCTGATTAGATAAATCACTTCATCAGATGCGCCCAATAAAATGGAAATAGAAATGTAAGTATCGAATAGTGAGGACAATTTAATTTGAAAGCCTCCTGCAGCAACGTTTCATCCGATCGATAGCTGTTCAAAGACGTATGAGATGTAGAAAAGAAAAGGTTGATATGTATTATCCAGAGTGCTCCCACCCATAACAGACAGCATAATGTCATTCACAGATGTCTGGCTGATGTTCATACATGTCATTTTAAATGCTCAGAACGCAGCCCCCCTTTGCTCCCATGTGGTTCTGGTGTATTTCTGTCTTCATCACAGTCTCCCAGCGGAAACTTGTGCAAACATTTCTGCCATCAGACTGGCTGGGAGATGAAGCCCCAACAAGCAAAGCTTAAAAAAATGACATTAACTGGTGCAAGTTTTACTTGTGACTCAACTAAAGTAAAAGAAAATGAATAAATTCATGGATAAATAAACAGAAATGAAAGTGTGTCTGTGTTCACGTGTGGCGTCTGTACATACTGGACACGGGATTGGTGAAACAAAAGAAATGACCAGGCGTACATTCAAGGTTGCACAGATCGTGATGTATGCATCTATAAAGCATGCAGTTCCAGTCCATCTTTTCATTACATTAAGCAGCTTCATCAGCACAGTCTCACGCTCTGTTCTCTGCTGCCTGGCAGATGTCTGCATCTCCAGAGACAGAAGGAGAAGGGAAGACACAGAGGAAAGAGCCTCGAAGAATGGGTGGATTTGCAGACAAAGATGTATCAGATAAAAATCTATTAAAGCTGGAATCATGAGTTGGAAATACTCTCAGATTTAATTAGAATATATGTGTAATGTAGACAGAGTTTAAGAAAAACTTTGCAGTCATCTTTTCCTTTTCAGATGTCACATTCAGGGACACACAGTGAATCATCAACCTCTGTCTAACACAGACTCTTTAACTACTTCTAGAAATCTCATCTTTGGTCTTCCTCTGGGCTTCCAGTTCAGCATCATTCAATTAAACAGTCTTTACAGCAAGCGTCATGGATTCTGTGATTGCTCTATCAGAACCCCGACAGACCTGCTTGTTTGTATCTCCACTAGAAAGAAGCTAAATGTGACTTAAATATAATATACAAGGGGGTTAGAGAGAGTTTGGGTGGTTGAGATTAAACGGCCTCAAGCCAGAATTTAACCTGAATCCAGGAGCATGAAAGAGATATGTAGCCTATGCATGAGGCTGCTACTTAACCAGCTGTGCCAAACATCAGTCTGGAAAAAAATCATCGAATCAGAGGAAACGTGTTGCTACTGAAAGATCAAAATGTGCTGCGATACAAAATTTCCTTGCTGCAAGTGAATCCCGGCCAGAAAGATATCAAATTATCTTTGAAGTAACTGATGACTTCAGATCAGCATAAATCTTTATCCACTAAACCCCTAAAATGGGCCTCGAATGTAGAGAGAAAAGATTTGAATGAAGTAACCTTTAAAAAAAATAACCACTTGTTTAAGATTATATTATTTATTGATTTATTGATTTTTGATTAAGTTTATTTGTAAGAAATGACACCTTGGCAGGTACAAGTAAGAATTACAGACATCAAACGATCATCTAAGTCAGTGTCGCAGGTAGCTGGAGCTTATAATTATTGGGCGAGAAGCATGTTGGCAATAAAAAGTATAAAAATACTAACTGCTATGAAAGAAAGCTTAGCACTAAACAGTAAGAACAAAGGATTCCTGCAGAGGTTTAAAACAACACATAAACCAGTCAGACTGTAAATGTGGGACATGAAGCAACATCACAACTCATTTCATGCCTCACATTTATCCTGCACATCCCTGGAGGTGCCGGTACCCTGCAGCCTAATCTGACACGAACATGTTGCTTTAAGGCACCACGTCACACGCCAGCAACTGGATAGCAACACATAGCGACTGATTCAGTAACTCATCAGAGGAAGAGAGGAAATGAAAGAAAGCAACAGAGCAATGGATGAAGCAAGACTGAACATTACACCGACTTTTACCGGCTGGACAAAGCTCAGAGAAGAGACAGGATGCAAGACACATGCCGAGTTAGGAAGCACCATGGTGAGGATGTATGCAAAAGTTTGTTTTTATGTACTTCTGTTTTATGATTATTTTTTGCTTTAGAAATTAGCATCAGAGCGATGGGAGGAAGACCAGTGACCTCCTCCACAGTAAAAACAGGATCTCTATCAGGGTTTCTAAATAGCCATTCTCTTTCTGAGCTCTCATTGGCAGCTCTTGATTGACAGCAAATATATCAAATAACCAGAAACAATATATCATGTACTAATACAAGGAATGATAAACAAAAATCTGAAAAGCTTTTCAAAATTAACCTCAATATTAAATTGCTGCAAAAACATTCGATCAGATGAATGTACACGTCTCATCTTTATAAACAGTCATTTATGTTGAGGAAAAATATCCATGTTCTTTGCGTTCGTGCATCATTCATGCATCTCCCCCAGGATATCTATAAACTAAACACACAGCGTAAACATTAAACTGTTTCCAAGAAAACTCATTAGGGTTGCTTTTTTAGCAGTTTGCCTCAGACTTACTCTTACTGGCACATCTATAACATGATGATCTCTGTGCTAAAATAAAACTTACTCCAGGGAAAGTAAAAAAAAAAGAAAAACAGAAGAAAACACGATTCTGTGATTTTATCTTCCTCTTCATCCTCCACGTAATTTCACTGGTTGAAGTAAAACACCTGCATCTGCAGAAATCACATTTATTTACTCTTTTAAAAAACTAATAAGCAGGCAAATTATGTTTTAAAGCTTATGAGGTCAGCAATGTAGGTGTGGCTGGCAGCTTCCAGGAAGTATCTCCTGCCCTCAAAGAATTTCAAAGCCTGTTTGACACTTTTACATTTGCACTAATAAAGTTCATACATTTAAATCAATGTTTTTAGTAATTTTCCCAATAATTCTTTAAAAGTTGTATTTTAAAACAAATTGCACGGTGGTGCAGCTGGTTAGCACTGTGGCCTCACAGCAAGAAGGTTGCTGGTTCGATCCCTGGTGTGAGCAGGGCTCCAACCGGG
>JBAMHV010000013.1:20725333-20739300 GCA_037177535.1 Pseudomugil gertrudae
AAAGAGTCTGCTGCTGATTCACACATGTGGAGGAGTGGGCCAGATAAGCAGAGGCAAGGTAGAGCAGTTTGGTTGGCTGATGCGGTGTCGGTGGCGACGCTGCTATCATCTGGCGTAGTGCTTGATGTAATCCTGAACCTTATTCCGGAAGTCCTCCTGGATGGGGAAGTGGGGAAGGTAAAAAGAAAGACAAAGTGTTAGAGGACAAAACTGTAAAAGCATGGAAAGAAAGCTGCGGTTACAAAGAACACCAGAGTTCATGACATATGCTGCGCCTCCATGTTTTAACATGATGATGATGCTACTGAAAAAGCCAAAAACCAGAGCGAGTGTGGCCAGTTGTGCTGAGGCCAATCTGAAGTGATGTGACTCATATTGAGGTCACAGACACATCAAGTGTAAATAGATGCCTCCTCCTCACTGCCATCGCTGTCCTGATACATAAGACGGGTTGTAAAAGTAGGAGACATCCCTCCCCAACGCTTCAAAGTGAGATGTGTGAATAAACCACGTTAATTATGTAATTTATTCTGAAAAGCTAGTAAAAAAAAAATGCAGACGGTGAGTTTGTGTTTGTCTCGATGCAAACATTCCTGCTTTAGACCGATTCGTGCTGCCACATAGAACAAATTTGGACATTTTGGGATCGAGTAACACTCATGATCCGATTAGCATGCATTGAGAAAAACTAAGCAAGTAATCCCCAAGAGGGTGTGAGGGGGCAGTTTCTCTGAAAGCAGGCCCAGCTTTAGACACTAAACCCCTGAAATAAACAGTTACAACCATCGTGGGATGTCACAAACCAGCACCAGTTTGGTCAAGCGAGAAATAAAACTACCACATGTAAACTCAAAGAAGAATATGTTAATAAGAAATGTTTGAATTTGTAATTATTATTAGTCACACGATGTGACTGCAGCCATTGTGATCCGTGAGGAAGTTTCTCGTAAGGTCGGGCTGCTTTGTGTCTCCTCCTCCTTACTATTTGTTTTTGCGTGAACCATCTCCTCCTCTCAGCCTTTTTCCCTTTCAGCTCGATCACGCTCTCTTCCTGGATGTGCGTGACATCTCTTCATCTGCCCACCATCCCTCTTTTCTTTTAGCTGCCCTCTGCATACCTCCTGGTGACATCTTCCCTAAATGAGCTCTGCTCAGGAAGTGATTTTGGTTTGACGATCTCGACGTTAGGCAAACTAAACAAAGACCCTCACAGATCCAGTTTAAAGGCTGTGTGCTGATAATTTGAGCTACAACAGATCTCTTGTTAAAGACCTTTCTCAGTTCTGTCTCTACTTGGAAAAGCAAGTTCAATAGTGTAAGCAACACACTGTAAATCAAACAGACTCCTGTAATTGGAACTGCAGGTCAAACAACACAGCACAGACCTTTTTTTGGATTTGATTTAATGAGCACAGGCACTGTGGACACAGTTTCAACAACAGCAAATCACCTATAGTGATGTTTCAAAGTGTATAAAGCGTTACTACTGTGAACAGACTGCGGTAAGTTCATGCGAGGTGAAGTTTGACCGTAATAACCCAGTACTGAAACACTCCTGGGGCTTTTTATGAGGAGTTCAAACACTCTTTCAACCCCGGATCTCATTTCTACGGAAGTCCACGCTACAGTAGAGGTTAGGCAAATGAAGTGTGTTGTGTTTGAAAAGTAGCATCTCCCTTTACAGCAATGAAAAGCACTCCTTTAGTACAACTTACTATTAAATAATTGTACAAACTGGGGAGAAATTTTAATGGGAGATGCCTCCGATAAGTAAAGTACTGGGAGATCTTACAGATATTACCTCTAGATAATAAGAGCTTTGAGGTTAATGCAGTGATATAAATAGTTTGAAACCGGTTGTGACATCTTATAATCTCTCAGTTAAATAATTATTCTGCTTTAAGAGTAGCTGTTGTCGAGTTACACGACATGGTCACGGTTATGCTTGCACGTTAAGCTAGCTCTGAGCACCATTACCACCCGCCGACTTCTGATCTCTGTCACGCCGTTGTGACAAAGATTTTCTTTCCATTGTCCCTTCTCAAATAAGAGACCCTCAATTTGCATAATGAAGCATAAATAGAGCTGTAAAGAATATTCCTAATGAAATAAATGCAGAAACGATACAAAAATCAATGGATGGAAAATAACTGTTTAGAGAAATCTACGGAAATGGAAAGAATACACAAATAAGTCAAGTATGTAAAAAATGATAAAGTATTAACTGCATGAGCAGAGTATTAAGGTGCAGTGTGAAACTACATCTAATTTAACTTCATGTATAATAAAAACGATGTTTCTAACGGTGTCCCTACCCTTTTACAGCTATGTTGGTACCAACAGGGGAAACAAGACATTTATATCTGTTTGCAGGAGTCTACATGGTAGTGTGTGACAGTGTGTGAGTAGACAAACGGCTCTGTGTGTGGCGTGAGAACTGTCTGAGCTTTAAAACTGCAGCAGCAGCTTGGTCTGATAGATCAGGGATCCCCATCTGCGGTGCTCAAAGCCCACTGTCCTCCAATTAATGACTCAATAAGAGGGGATTGCAGAGTTGTCAGAGATCCATTTCATTTGACTGGGGTGTGTTGCAGCAGGGAAACACTGAATCCCTGCAGGATAGTGGGCCTTGGAACAGTACATAAATACTATTTGTTTTGTACATGTGTACCACTGTGTCATCGCTGCATCTGAAGCCACTAGATACACTCACATGTTTAGGTCTGAAGGAATTTATGCTACTAACAACCACCATCCATTCCTAACTGTGCATGGTATTTAAAATTACTGCTATGCTCGTCTTTACCAACCAGTAATCCTTCTGTAACTTAAAAGTACATTTAAGTACAAAAATCTGCTCAACACTGGCAGTTTATTCACTGATTTAGCCATGGGCATATTTTTTTAGTTTTTTAACTAAATGCAACAAATGAAGATGGAAAAGCTGAGAAACGTTACAAACTTTCATCATTTCTGGAGTAAAACTGCCTTAAAGAAGATATAGCAGCAATATGCTAATCTCCCGGCAGATAGACATTTTATTGGCAATGTCAACGTATCAGATTCACGAAATTGGTTACTCGGAAGTCCACGACCTTATTCGGCAGACCCACAGCAAATACTGTGACGAAAAGAGAAAATTTACCAAATAAAAAATGATGACCACAAAGAATATAAAGATATATGCGCAGCATCAGAAGGGAATACATTTACATTTTTTGCATTTCTAAACATTTAGAAGTGCAAGAAAACATGGATTTAATTTATTTAACCTGTGGAAATAAAATTGATTCTGCATGAACTTTCCTCAGAGGGTCCTGGTTAGTTCCTGACCTAAATTCCAGGGACTACACATTTTACCCTCTAAAATAGCACCAGTCAGGTGGTAGTTCTTTCTGATAGATGGCATTTGCAGCACTAAATATTCATGACTGCATATTTATTTCTACATTTCTATATGAAATATTTTTGTAATCTAACAGTCAAATGTGCTTATTTTAGGGCACATTTCTAAATGTTTTATAAACAACTTTGCACTCTGTCTTTAATGTGTGGTCCAAGCCCCACTGGCGAGTAAGATCTCTGCACTGGCGGCTGTGGTTGAATGAACAGAGTGGATTAAAAAATAAAGCATCAATCGTGAAACCAAAGCAGCACTTTGGAGAAATTATGCATTATTTTATGATTTCACCCCCTAACGCTTGCATTTTTTACCTCAAACACAAAACCTCACACTCCAGCACTGTCCAATAAGAGGAAACCACCAGCCTGAACTTGTGTGGATGGAGCTGAAGTGCACTTCCTAAGTCCCACTGTGGCACCATCTGGTCTCATCTCACTGTGCTTGAGATCTGCTCTTCAGACAGATCTGCAGCTCTCACACAGAAGCTTAGGAGAAGCACAACTTCAAGCATGTGTACATTTGTTTAATTGCTCCCTCAATTCAAACTGGATTAGTTTTATTTGAACTATTTGTCAAGGATAAAAGCATCTTTATTATCCCCGAGGGGCAAAGTGGTTTGCAACCAGCAGTGATGAAGTACATCATATAAAACCAATAATAATAAAAAATATGTTACAATAACAACACATAACACAGACACACACATATTATACCCAACTATAGTCATTTACAAGACTAATGACAGCACAGATAAAAGAATTTCTAAACCAAATGGTTTTTCATCGTAGCAGAATATTTCTTTGTCCTGAAGGAAGCAACACCAGTTTAAACCTCGGTGGAGGAAATGGGTCAACTAAAAGCTGGTCTTTTTCACCACATTGACATCATGCGTTACTCTCCAAATGGTTTTGCATTGTTACTGCGAGGTCATTTTCTGCAATTGATCAATTACAGCATCAAGATATTTCTGCACCAGTTCAACAGGCTGACAGCAGATCATGACAGAGGTGAGGGCTTTCAGATTCTTTAGTTTTGGCAAAGATCGTGTATAAAAAGGATGAATGAAGGCATAAAACCATATACAATGCCTCTCCGCTAAGTAGGGATGTACTGTATCAGTGAATTTGGTCATAACGGCAATATTCATGCGGGGAGAACACAAAAAGGACCTCTAATAAAACCCCATCCTCGCTAACCCTGCTGTGACCTCACTGTTAAGAAATCTAACAACCAGCCAATTAGTCTGATATTCATTTTGTGATGTTTTTCATTCTGTCTGCTAAAAAATGCAGCTGCACATATTTAACGAGCATCCCCGCAGTATCATCAAATCATAAACTGTAAGTAAAATGGAAACGGTCTAACTAATGTTGGATAACATCCAGAAGTTGCATCCTTTGTTTTCAGACGGCATTAGAAATCACTGACTTTAACCATTTACTTTGTTCAAGTCCAAGAAAAGATGCTTTGAGGTTTTACTGAATGATTCTGTAATGTATTCTCCATCTGTGGTCTCGCTATCTCCTGAGTTGCCACACAACCTGCTGCGGTGTTTAAATGTGAAGACCTAATGCACTTCCTAAAACTATACACGGCTCAGTTCTCCATACAAGTTCTGAAACTTTTTCTCATCTTGGTGCCGTTTTTAGCAAAAAGCGCTAAACTGTTCTAGAAATATCTACACAAACTTTATGCAATTTTTCTACACAAATCCAATAATGTCTTTTCTTCATCGAGCCAGCGAGGAAGAGCCCAGAATCTGTGAGGAGCAGACCACTGAGTTAGACACAGGAACAGTTCTTAGTTCAGATTTCTAACTGTGAAGATAACTAGAAAATGAAACTAAAAATATCTGCAACCTGCAAAGCATGGTGTTTCAGATCCTCCAATAGCATCAGAACCGCAGAAAAAGGGCCCCGGCTAGCCGCTATAGGCACCTCATCCAGCTCCTCTACATGTGGAAAAGCAGCAGGACTATGTCAAGCTCCTCATGGATGAGCTCCTCACTCTGTCCTTAAACAAGAGCCCAGTCAATCTGAGAGGTAAATTCATTTTGTTTTTGCCTCTTTGCTTTTCTCCTGCACCATGACAGACCGGAGCAGAGCATGCATCACTGCCAGCACAGCAGATACAGGCCAGGTCAGCCGCACCCCATCCCCACTGTGTTGATGGCACACTGCTTCCCCCTTGCTGGATGGGGGATGCTATCTGAAAGCGGTTCTCCATGGTCTCACCATCAACCGCCAAAGTCACTTTCTGCTCAGCCTGCCAAAACCCATAAGCTGCCTCCAGAGTCTCATTGGTAAAAAATCCATGATAGGCCTGGTACAAACATTGAGTTTGTATAAATATATACCATTTATATGTGGTAGTTTTCCAGGTCTGTCCAGTCTTCCATTTGCCCATTTGATGCAACTTAAGAATCCACAAAATGGCTTGCTAAGATTTTGGGTTTTGGAGTATCAACTTTATCTGAAATGCTTGTCAAACAGTCATAAGAGTATAGCTACAGTCATTGCAACAGGCTGCTGGTAACAAGGTGTCAAGGATACAATTTAGGATAGTTCCTTTGCTAAGTTGTCTATTATACACAGACAGCACTGGTTCAGCTATTGAGGAGATATTTTTAAGCTTAAATATGGTCAATGTTAAGTGGCTTTACAAACATAAAACCCTCTAAAATGGCCAAGTACAAGGATTAAACTGAGCATGAATGACCAAGCAGTCAATGTGCAAAGAAGTCCAAAGAAATATTAAAGACGATTACAACAAGTACCACCAACATGAGGTGGATAAAGAGGCGTGGTACTGTGCTACACTGTACCCTGCACTGACATCAATACACTGATTTATGCAGCAGTGCTGCTGGCCAGTTAGTCATGCATGCATTGCTAAGGCTTCGTATGGTCACTGGGGTACGAGTGAGAAATAGAGAACGTGAGAAAACACACGGAGAGGAAAAGAATGACATTACCAGTAAAAAAAAGATGGAATGGTGTGTGTATGTGTGGAAACAAGGGGGAAGCTCTAAATGCTCAAAAACATACGAGTTACAAAAACTCCAGCTGCGATGACAACGGCTTGAGTGGCTGTCCACAGAGGAATGGGGGACTGCTGAGGGATTGATCCTCTGTAGGATCATTTTAATAGTGAAAAAGCAACACAGAGTGGAGCCTGTTGGGGCTTTGTTGCAGACTGAGTGCGCCTCTAAGTGAACCTGCTATTTCGGTTTCGGTTATGCAAAATGGTGCAGTAAAATATAGATCAGAGAGTGAGATAATGAACCATTACCCACTCAGTCAGTCGCTCTGCTTGTCACGTACACCGGATTAACAAGTGAAGAGACAACTACTTCAGAAAATAATAACGCACGTCCATGTCAGCGGGATATTTTACCTCTGGGAGCTCATGCATTAGATCAGCTTGTGTAAGTTTCTCATAAAAGTATTTGATACATCAGTTTTCCTGATAAAAATAATCCAAAATAAAGTAAAGGGGTCGCGTTGTGCCTCATAGGTCACATGCAACCAGTGAAAGGAACATAGAAGAAGCCAAAACTTATGTAATGCCCGGACAGATCTCTACGCTGCCCCCGTTCTTTTTTTCTTTTACCTAAAATGAGTAAAACCACCACTTCTGCCACTGTTGCCATGTTTGGTATAGTGTGTTGTTATTAAAACTCAGACGTAAACTCTGCACTGACCCCTAATGGATGTAATGTCTAACAAAGAAGACATGGTAAAACCCTTATGGACAAATGGATGTAAGAGATGCCTTTCCAGTCTGTAGATTCAGTTTCAGTCAAACTAATATGCTCACATGCATTTTAAAAGTCTGCTTTATGGCATCAGTTAACTCAGTTCTTCCTGAAAAGCCTCAGCAAACGTTTGTGAGCCAAACCATAGTGAAGACACACCTGTTTAAACACACATAATGAGATTTACAGACCTGTTTATTAGATGAAGCTTACATTTGATTTACTTTTGTAAATGTGAAGAGTGCAGCTGATAATTACCCTCTTATTGCTATTATGCACAACCGCTTTACATTCACTTCTACTTTGTTGCAATTTTCTCCCGTGTAGTAGAAATCAGGCCATTTCATGTATAGTAGGAGCTCCTCTCCTTCCGTGATCTGTAGAAGCATGCAAATATTCACTGCCAACAATGAGAAGGGTGTGCAAATAAAACCCGTGAACGCAAATGATTGATTGTTAGACCATGTGAAATGTAAAATTCACAGAATTTATCTGGTTAACAAAGTGCTTGGGAAGAACTGATGGGCTTAGACGTCAGTCCATGGACTCAGGTTAGCTTCTAGAGATCACAGCCATCCACAAACGGAGGATAAAGTTTGACCATGTAGAGCGTCACCACCACCTTCTGGGCCAACGCTAACTCAAACTGAACTTAAAGAAAATGAAGATCTGCTTCCCGGCTGAACAAATAAAAATGTGAAATTGTTTTAGAAAACTGCATCTGCTCTGTCTGGATGAAAAGAAGAACTTGCATCTCTGAGAACGTGGTTGGTTTAGTGCACATGCAGACAAACACCGCTAATGCTGGAAAATATCCTGTAGTTTATTCCAGCAGCTATAAAAGTGGTGATGATAGGAAATGTAAATGAATGATCAGTACATACACGATAAACTGATTGCAGATCACATCTCTATTTTCATGCTTGTAACAGTTAGAAAATCCTTGTTTTCATTAATAGTCTGTTGCCTTTTCAATCACTGACTGCCTGATAATTCATCAACAACCTACCGGTACATGATGCAAAGCAGCTTTCTTCCTTTCACTGGTGTCAAGCAACCAGCAACCTTTTCATTTCCTTGTGTCTTTTTGCCACTTCTGTATGAATTTTTATCTGATAACTCCTTTGTTGTTTACATTTTGTGGGAAGATTTAGACATTGATTTGACATTTCGTGCATGAAAAACTGCACATTTCAGCCACGATAATAAGCATCAAACAGCCTGAAAACTGATGCTCTGCCACAATCTGCATTTTAATGAGGTCCAACATTGCTCTTTCCCCTGACTGTTTAATCAGCTATCCACTCTTTTTTCTTCCAAATCGTTATTAAGTCTGCAAATAAAAAAAACCCGGTTTGACCTTTGGTCTGAAGATCTGTGTTAATCTCCAGAGAAACAGCTTAAAGTTGTTTCACATAGGAATGGTTAAAGAATAGGAAGTTTTAGATAGATTTTAAGTCAGCGCCTGAAAGCAATCCAACTTCGCTTGTTGCTGTGTACTTTTAGGACTTCATACGAACGCATGAGCAGATTAGGATATTGGGAGTTGACGGGCCACGTTCCATGAGCCAGTCATGGACAGAAAACTAATAGATTTACTGTCTCATCTGTGACATCTCCAGCTTTAGACAAGTCTGGCTTCTTGTTGCCGGCCTGCAGGTGATGCCAGCCAGTGTGCACAACCAGAGGTGGAATAAGTTCAGAGTGAGCAGCGAAGATGCAACAAACCTAATAGGTGCAGCTCAGAAGTGATAAATAGCATCACATTTAATTTTTCCTGTAAAATAAATGTTTAATCTTCCATTTTAATAAAAGCTGGTCAGTCACTGACTTCTGGCTGACCGTGAGTCAGATTTTAAAGCCAATGTGTTTAACCTGTGTACTGTGCCAAACTGGTTTCTGTGTGCATTTTAGTAAATAATTGCATTCTTACATAATTTTATGAATCTTGGTATTTATCTAAACTGGACTTTTATATGATTTTATTGAGTAAATACTGGGTGAAGCCGTGTGACACCATTGTCGATATGGGTGACACATAATACATGTGAAAGCAAATCAGGTGAAAAATCTAAAAACATCATACAGTCTGCCTCCCAGTATAAAAAGCAACTCTGTATACTTCAGTTTGGCAGCTTCTACTTTATTAAACCACAGAAAACACATCAGTAGCCAGTTCTGTCACACTGTCCTCTGCCTGATGCGACTCATGCCTTGCAGGCACTGCTGGTAGCACAGTATATATAAAGTAAGAAACAGAGTGACGCGTCATAGGAGATATCATTTGTCATGCCTGTTTTATTCTGATGTGACAGGGGTACAGGTAGATGTACTGGGCAGTAAATCATTCAAATTTAGCTTTAGTCACTTTTTTATTCGCTACTTTTTTCACATATGTTGTTGTTGGTGGTGTAGGCGTTTGCTATGATGACCTGAGACAAACATACACTTATCGATGACAGATCTAAGTGCAACTATGAGAGTAAGTGCAGCAGACATTCAGACTGTCTCGGCGTTTTCAGCCAGCTAGAAAAGACAGACTATATGTCACTCCAAACAGAATCAGAAAAGCAAAGAAAGAGAAGGAAAGACAGCCAGGCTGAGAATGAAATGCAGTCTGTTTGAACACAGGGCTGAGTCTCCATCCAGCCTTCTTCTGGCAGGTGTTCACATGCAGTACAGGACCAAGGTGTGGATAGAATGAGACTAAAGCGCTGCAGAGAGGTGTTTATGCTCACATGTCTGCAGGGATAACTGATGCAGTCAGGGTCACCTGACCACACAGCCAGCCGTTACTAATGTTGCTAACCAAACAGGTCTCACAGCAGTTTACCTGAATTCCATTAAGTAGTAAATAAACAACCCGGGGAGATCCTGGCTGCTACGTTTGTCCTTTAGAATATGCTTTACTTCTTCCACCATACTGTCAGATGATCATGCTGCTTTTTCTTTCAGTGTTTTGAAGGATTGTGTTATATCCCTGAACACAATCATTTCAATACGCAGTCTTATTTTCAGTCATGGTAAACAGATTCCAGAAATCTCTATACCACCCACAAAGAGGTTTATAGCAGTGAAAAGCTTATTTAAATCCTTTGGTAAACTCAAATCAGACCAACTTCTATTTATATACGTAATACTAACAGCTCCAGTTCGTACCCTTCCTTTATAATAACTTTGTTCTTTATATAAAAGCAAACGAGGCTGAATATCAGCTGGCCACAATATTTTGCTCTGGTCTAAATAAGCTTGTGAAACCTGATCAGACTGTACAAGTAATTCATTATCAGCTTACACAGTACAGTACTGCTTAAATGACTACATTCATAAACAGCAAACAGTTTGTTTTCACACACTCTGACTTAACAAGAACAACCTTGGTGTACCTTTTGTACTCTAATGAGAGCCTAGAGGACCACTGTGATCACTGTTCATGGACAGAAAACTGATTACGGGAAGAGAAACCTAAACAGAACATGGCCAGAGTGTGCTATGTGTGCGTGCTTGACATGCCTATCGACTGAATAGGCTAAGTCACTGCTGATACCTGAAGAAGGTAAAGGAGTGATCAATTTGCAATGCAGAGGGGGATTGTGGGGTGTGTGAACTCTGGTGCTCACCCACTAAGGTGTCACTCTGTCCCTCTGTGTGCTTCAGAACATATGGCCCATATCACAGTGCATAAGGCGAAAAGCTCCGGCAGTCCTATTTATGCCAGCACTGATAAACCCTGCACACGCTGGGGTATAGAGCATGTGCTGTACAAGAGACTTCTGAACCAGCTGCTGCCTCAGAGTTCAGCATGTTATGATGGGTTGTGTATGTTCATGCTGCAAAGAAACCCTGGCACCGCGATGAGCACACGCATTACTAAAACTGACCTGGTGTTGCTGATCGAATTGTTGCGCTTACATAAGCACCGATTATAAAATCAGATGGACAAAAGGTTTCTAATTAATATGCTCTCCTTTCCTCTTGTTTTCAGTTCCTACTAACTAAAACATTTTCATTTTTTAATATTCAGGGTTTTAAAAGACAAGAGGTTTGGTTTCTGTATCAGCGATGCAAGCTGCTCTTCATCAAAGTGTACTGTACACAGAGTAGCTGCTTATTTTAGTCCACATTGCATAAATCTAGTTCTAAGTCCTCTGTGATGCACATTATTTTATACTGAAGGACCAAAGGCTGGGCAGAATAAGCTGAAGGGACTAAATGAGAAGGAAAAAATAATAAATTATTGTTCCTGACATTCCCTTATGTCCAACACACACACATATTGTGTAAAACACTGCAGCAGAGAGTCGATATCGAGCCTACATACTGTAGGAGGACACTCTGCAGGGGACAAGCTCTTAAATAACATCACTTTTCCAGGTCGCTGACACAGGGTTTCATTTGAGTAAAGGATCATGCACAGTATGTCCTCGCTAAAATAATGCCATCACAACGGCTCCATTACACAAGTAACCTAATATATGCCATGTTCTCAATTTCAGTCATTTGCAGGTATACAGTCAGCATCAATCAAAGGAAACTGTAGATCAACCCGAATCCAAAAACTGATGTTGCAAAGCAGCTAATCCAAACATTTAGATGATTACAGTTATATTACAGTTACCTGTTTGGACTATAGAGGTGTGCACGGTGGCTTTTTCTTCTAATTTCCCTAAAAAGCCCCAAAATCATAAGAAGTTCCACCAAACTAGTCAGAATTAAGAAACTAAGGAAGGTTTCAGCCTTCCAAACATTTGAGTGGGATGAATGTTCACCCATTTAGAAATGACCCCTAACACACTGCATGATCACCCTAAACACAACGTTAAAGACTGACTAGAGTGGTTTAGGGGGACATAACTCATGTGTTGAAGTAACCTGGTCTAAGCTCAGATATCAACCAAAGATTTGCTGTTCACCAGTTAAAAACCTACTTACTTTTGTACATTATTTGCAATCAGCTGCTGCCCACCACACACACACACACACACACACACACCCACACACAATATTATCATGTTGCATGCAGGGAATGTGATACAAAATCCTGCATTAATGCTACAAAAATAATTATGATTGAAGATTGTCATTTGTTTTCATGATGCAATGAGGAGGATGGATCTGGTAGTGTCATCATGACAGTAAGGACTGCTCCTGAGTCTGCTGGTGCTGCAGCTGCAGCAGATACTTCCTTTATTGCTTACCAGATGTGAGCAGCATGAACAGGCTGTGGCTAGACTGGATTTTATCTTTTATTATCCTCTGGGCTGTGAACAGACATTTCACCTCACCGATATGACTGGCGCTCGCTAGATGAGCACCGATGATGCCTTCGCCATTTTTTGTCACCCTCTGCGGGGGCTTCCAGGCTCAGGCTGTGCACACTCTGCCAGTTTGTGATGTTTCCAGATAAGATGCCATCTGACTCTACTGAAGAAGTTTAGGAGAAATTGAATCTTCTCCAGTATTTTTAAGCCATGCATTTTTCTGTGTATTGAAGCACAGAGATAAGGAGAAGAGCGTGGTGTGATGAAACAAATAACCTAATTAAATCACAAGCTGTTGATGAAACAACAACATTTGGGACAATTCAGACTAATGGAAAAAAAACACAAATGAACAACAGCTCCTGGGTTAATCTCCTCCATGTCACAACACTAAATCTGAACATATTCAATCCAGAACCAATCAGAATTAGGAGCTAAAACACAAAGCAGGATTTTCAGAGGATAACAAATACACACTTCGAACACCCCAGACATTTCCTTCCAGTGGTCTCTGCTTCAGTCTTTCTGCTCGAGAATCAAATATTCATTATCATTAAACACAGGTCAGTGTTGGCACTGCAGCCTCCCCATCTGTTAGCCTGCTGGGAGACCTCTAATCGGTTAATCTGCCGCTGACACATGAACAACTCACATTTGCTGCCTCAACAGTGGACAAAGCAAAAAGAAGCAATTCTTTCTAAATGGGAAGGCATAATGGGCTGCTGGGTAGCTTATGAGTGGATGGGCAGGCGTCCCATCTACATTTTAGGCTGATGCGGATGGATGTAGTTAGAGTCCAGGCCTGATGTTCTTCTACTGAATATCACCCATCCTCATAAGAAAGCCACAAAAATCTGAAGTAAAAGTATTCAAAGAATTTGAGGCAAATTTTGAAGGGAAAAAAGATTATGTTCACCTATCAGAGCCTCCCACAGGAGGGAGATTCTACCAGACTTGTAATGTGGTAAGAAGATGCAGGTGCTCCAGATTTCATTTTGAGGTGTAAAAATGAGGAAATGTAAAAAAAAAAAAATTAAAAATCAGATGAGTGAGAATCAGACATAACTATTCCTGTCTATGATAAAGGGTAAGTACCCAAACACTGGAGTGGGCCCTACACTCGGATATTCAACTGTGAATCTCGACACCCACCCAGTAAAACCCGTTATTTTTATTTCCGAACATCTTCCTGGTATCATTTCCTATCATCTCCAAGAAGCATTTCCCTCACATGAAGTGCAGCAGTTCACAGATGTACTGCAGTTACACCATCACACAGAGCTGTGCGTGCAGAATCCCATTAAGAACCAGTCTGTGTGTGTGTGTGTGTGTATAGGATGATAAACTTATAAAAGTCACTCATAAACTAATATTTTGTTGTTGAGGAAATGGCTACAATCAGCTGTTTTCTGTAACGTTTAATCAGACTAGCGTAACTGTATTTTTACCCATTGCTCATCAGCAAAGTGCTGATCACACTAATTAATCCAGGTGTGCCTGACCTCAGTAACCACAACAGGAATGGCCAGACACACCTGGATTAATT
>JBAMHV010000013.1:20740367-20770007 GCA_037177535.1 Pseudomugil gertrudae
ATTAGTGTGACCAGTAATGAAAGACAGGAAACAAATGTGCTGCCTAAATTCAGGAAGTAGCGGAGCTGTGCACAGAGCCCATTTGTCCAGGACATTTTTTTAGTAACTATTCTTTACAATTGAATTGAAAAGCAATATTTTATTTTTTATTATATACAACTCATTCAATTGTAATTGTGAAATTTAGAGTGTCCACCAAATGGTCCTTGCAACTTGCTTTCAGTCCATGTCCCTTCATGTTATGACTGAAAGTGTTAGTAGTGGGGAACAGGTGAGAGTTAAAACTGTATATTTCTAACATAAATCAACATAAATCATATTGTTCTACCTTATATTTCATGTACTATGATATCGATATCACCTAAAGAGTCTACATGTCACAGTAATGTTTAAGTAGATTTAAGGTTCTGTACATAGAAAGTTCAGAGTCGAAATGATACATATTTAAAGATGCAGGACCTTCGTATACTCTTATCATCACCTGAGTGGTTGTACACACAAAACCCGCCCATCTAACAATAGCACAAAAGCACTAATACCAACAAACCACACACATACTACTCACACTCACGCACACTACATCCCCCCGTGAGAATGCTTCCTTTCAGCCACTTTCGCCGGTTAATGTATTCAGAGCACAGCCATGGGAGCAGCTCCACTTCAAGAGCCTCAACACACACAAGCGAATGCATCCACATACACATGTGGCGACACACACCCTCCCACACCTCTATCCACTCGCTGCTGAAGTTGATTATGGCAAGCTGTGACTCAGTGGGAGAGGGTCATGGCTGGACGACTTTGTGTTTTCAGTTGTTGTGACTCTAGAGAAGCACAACGGGACGGTGAAGTAGCACTTAAAAGTTACAGAAAATTGGTTTATGTAACACCTGCCAAAAGCAAAAAGCTTTGCCTTTAATAGCTTTGTTTTATTTTTATATTGTGATATGAAGGCAAATGGAGCAATTTGGACTTTCCATGCAGAGGTTCAGATTAACTGCAATGGAAACAGATCAAAGTAATGGTAATGTCACCATGCAGCATGAAGCACAACACATTTGTGGGCATATTTGTGGATTTTCCATATAACATATCTACAGAAGCAGTAGTATGAATATGATTTGGAGGGCCTCTGTAACACCAATCATACTCTTTTCATAGGTGAGAGTTGTAGTTTGTGCCAACCTGAATCTGATGAAACAGAATAAAGATCATGTTACAACCATCCTACGTGTCTCACCTTGTCTCTCAGATGGTGTTCTGCTGCATCAATGTTCAGTGGATCATCAAAGTTCAACAGGTCCTGCAGAGGCAAAAAGAAGAAAGGTAAAAAAAAAAAGGCAAAAGCAGCAACACTGAAGCACAATGTCAAAGGATTAACAGAAGCTCTCACAAGTTCTGTCATTCAATGGAATAACTTTCAGGATTTTAATGCCTCTAGCTGCGAGTTCAATGCTGTTAATTAAGAAAAGCAGCTGTAGGAAATACAACCCACTTCAGCACCACTTGCTGTCTACAATGTCACCCTGCTTGTGCCGTGGTGACAAACAACGCAGCTTAATTACACGGACGCCTTAGAGATGCAACGCGCAACGGAGAGGCGAGAATGTTTACAGAGATGAAAAAGAGGGAGGCCTCGGGGGTTATTTTCTGATTAAGTGGGAAGATTTAGGGCATGACCATGTATGTGTCAATTCTCATCATGGACTAAATGTTGACCTCAGGCTAAGTGCAGACAGACTCAGAGTAGAAATGATAGACTTATTCAAGTTTGCATTTAGCATACATTTTTAAACACTGAATTAAATAAGCAGCTTACTTGATAAATATTTTAGCCAAAGAAATAAAGTATTAGCTTAAATTTATTAAGGTTTTTTGTTTGCTACACTGTATGTTCTATCATCATGACAGGAAATAACCAGAGAGCCGACCTTGCAGCACTCCAATGCAATGTGTAATCTAATGTGCCTGCTTTAATCTTCCTGTTACCTCAAAAGTGTTCTTCATAATGGGGAACACACCTTCCCTAGACAGAAATTAGGTGTTATTACAGCTGTGAAAAGGGATAAACAAAATCCTTGTTCTGTGTGTAAATGAATGCCGTTTGTGTATCATTCTTTAAAAGTGGGAGCTTTATTTGCGAGCATGTGGTGTACACATACAGTGTAAGCCTCCTACTGAGAGTTTTGGGTAAATTCTTTCAGAACTTTATTATAAAATAGTACAGTCTGAGCACATATTATTATGTTTAATCAACATTTTCATTTGGATCATTAAATCAATATTTTTTTAACTAAATTGACAGAAACAGCTTCAGGCCAATTATTTATGTCACCCTTTCAAAGGCCTGTTTAGAGCAGCATTGGTGAAAGGGGTTATGGGGTTAGGTATCGATGCTTAAAGTAAGAAGAAGTGAACAACAGCGGTTAAGATGAGGGGGAAGTATTTGTGTTTGTTTTGTAAAAGAAAGATAAACTTACAGTAAACAATGAGTTTAACCCCCAAACGACATCCTAGGGAGAAAAGACAGTAAAAATATAAAAGTTAGAAAATACATACTACTGAAAACATCCACACGGTACAACAGAAATTAACTTGAATGTATTAACATTTTGTTTGTGCAAAGGGCAGGAAAATCTTTTTTCCTTGCCATCTCATGTTCTCAACATGAGAACATGAGCAAGACACCAGAGAGCAAATGACACACACTGCTTTTTACAGCCATTTGTCCTGGTTGGCTTTTTCCCACATTTTATTGCTAAATATTTACATCTGTCAATTAAACAAGAAAAAAGACACAAATAGTTACAAATGTTTGTTTTGATTGTATTTAACACACACAATGCTGTGTCATTCCTTCAGCTCTGACCAGTTTTCCAGTGGCTAAGGAAAAACACAGCACTGGTGAGATGGCTTCTCAAGAAACTGCTCTACATGAAGCATTTTGCTCAATGATTAAAAAAAGTTAAAGAATAAAGAAGTTAAACTTAGATCTTATCTTAATGTCTTCTTCCAGCCTTCTCTTTGCTTTGTGCTGATCTGTTTTTTATTTTACTTCTGGCTATTGAAGCATCTTTCCCTCTTCCTCCATAAACCAATCTGCTGTAGCACTTTAAAGTACTACCGTTTAACCTCCATACTATCAAGTTAATGAGTTTAGGGGGTTTTTGATGGTTTAAATATGTATTTTGTGGTGCAATATTTTGCTTATTAATGGTTGCACAATTGTTTTGTTGTCATTGTAATGCTGTTTTTCATATGATGCAGCAGAAGCAGAAGGTCCTAAGACCAGAAACATTAATAATAATCAAACTAGAATGAATTAATTTACAGAAACATCATATCAAGTGAATAACCGCAAACCAGATGTGAAGAATCACAGTGGATGTTGCATTGTCCCGGGGACAGAAGAGCTGTGAGTCACTGATTAAACTAGTGACACTAGTTGACCCTATGTCATAAGATATGAGACCATCTGTCCAAAAGTTGAACTGTAACTGAACCTTTTGACAGGATCATTTTTCTTAGTTTACTTGCCAATCCAATCTGTAGTAACTCAGACAGATGAACAGAGGTGGAATGGATTAGCCAAAGCCCAGATTTTAACTGCACTGAAAGGTGATTAAAATCTTGGCTTAAAATAAGTACTCTATACAAAGCAGAGTACGTATGAGAGTTTCCATAAAGGTACATGGTTTTAAAAAGGCAATCTTCCATGTGGTGCGGCTCAAATTTAATATATTTTACCAACTTAGCTGTAGCTCCTGAATCTGAAGTTCATCCTACTGTTTTAAATAAGAAAAGCACTAACAGGATGAACTCATCCAAGCTGCTCATTACCACACATTGAATAACATAATGTTCATTTAGTGAAGCTTTTAGTTTTACCTTGCTGGCCTACTTTGTGTCCAGACTTTTATCTACCTTTTAAATAAAATTAATACAGTAACTCAATTCCCTCTATTTTTTAATTTAGACCCAAAAAAAGCAATAATTTGATTATTTTAGCATCAACATTAAACTGGATTCTCTGCAATATTATTATATTCGATACTAAAAAATCTACTATTTGTATATTTTCTGTATCATTACACATCTCTATCTTACAGTGTGAAAGAATCCTTGCGTAAATCATCCTTAATATGCTCAATGCTGCAGCTTTTGGCTTTATTATCATCCAGTTTCTGCAAACAGGGAGAGTACAGTTGAATGACAACCGGTTAAAGACAAAGTTACCAAACGGGGAAAAATGTAGGCTATCATGAAAGGCTGGAAATACTTTGGTCCAGTGTGTAGTTAGACTGATGATTGACAATTGCAAACCAACACGTTCAGGGCTTCATTTGTTTATCTTTCATACACTTCACATGCTCACATTTAATTTACATAATTAGATGCTGCTATGAAATGTTTTGAAATGCACCAACTGTGACATTTTAAAGGTCTGTTTTGTGTAATAAGAGATAAAAGCTAACACAAGTTGCACAGGAGAAAAATTCATGCTGAAATACAGAAATAATAAAAGTGCCCAATGAGAACATCACACACTGAGATCCTAAATATCCCATGAAATGTATAATGATTCTCCAAAACTACATTTTTTCAGCTAAAATAAAGTATTCATTGTTTCAGTTTTTGCTTTTAGGTGGGTATTTAGTTCATAAGGACTCCTAAAAACATTTAAATACCCTCCATGTAATTTAGGCCATCACAGACTGTTTCTGCTAAGCAGACGTTAAAAGTAAAAACATAATTACAAAAAGAGTCATTTTAACACTTAAAACAAGCACAGTGAAAGCTTCGCTTTGGTACAGTCCCATGGATCCAACCTTCACAGACTTGATGGACTCTTCTGTGGAATTAAATAGCAGATTCCTGGCCGGGAAAATATTTATTACAGCTACAGGAGCACGAACAATGAGCCAATCAGTTCCATGGAGAGGACTAGTCAAGCTGAGCGCAGTGACCTGGATATTTATTTGTGCAGCACTTAGCCCCACCCCCACCCTGCATGTCTGACTCATGGCTGCTGAAAAGCAAATGGAGGAACATGTTCAACAGTTTCCATGACTGAAAACTCAAGCAAAGCAGGTATGATGACGGAGCGACTTCAAAACAACTGACTCGAGTAGATATATTGATCTCAGGCGATTTGCCAGGTAAAATCCTAAGGAAGTGATTCTGATATCAAGCTTTAAGTTCAGATAGCGGGCACACAGTTGTGCTCATAGCAGAATTTGATGTTTTTGGCCATTTTTTAGAGAATATGAACACAAACACAAACGTTCTTCTTTCACTCATAGTTAGTCCTTGGGTGAAGCATTTTTTAATCAAAATTTTTAAATCATGATGATCAACAGACACTGTACAAATCATCCATCCGTCCATTTTCTACCACTTTTCCCTTAACGGGGTTGCGGAGGGGTGCTGGAGCCAATCCCAGCTCACAACGGGCGAGAGGCGGGGTACACCCTGGACAGGGCTCCAGTCTATCACAGGGCCAACACACATGGACAAACAACCATGCACACTCACACTCACTCCTATGGGCAATTTAGAGTCTCCAATCAGCCTATCCCCATAGTGCATGTCTTTGGACTGTGGGAGGAAGCCGGAGTACCCGGAGAGAACCGACGCTAACACGGAGAGAACCCACGCTAACACGGAGAGAACCCACGCTAACACGGAGAGAACCCACGCTAACACGGGGAGAACATGCAAACTCCACACAGAAAGATTCCCAGTTCGAGCTTGAACCGGCAACCTTCTTGCTGTGAGGCCACTGTGCTAACCAACTGCACCACCGTGCAGCCCACTGTACAAATCACCTTGATCAAAAGTTTACATACCCTTGAGACTTTGGCCCAATAACATGCACACGAGTTGACACAAATTGGTTTGAATGGCTAAAAGGTAACCATCCACACCGGTAATTTGCTTGTATCATGTGTTGCATACAGTGAGATTCTGGGCTCCTGACAGAACCATGCACTGACTTCTCTGGATAGCTAAAGAACTGTTAAAAGATCTGCAGGAAAAGGAAACTGAATTGTTAAAAAAAAGGAAAGGGATATAAGAAGATATCCAAGAAACAGAATGCCAATAAGCAGTGTTCAAAGTGTTCAAACCCTCATTAAGCAGAAAAGGAGAGTCTGATGAAACCAAACCACAACCAGGTCGACCAACAAAGACGTCTGCTGCAACTGTCAGGAAAATTGTTCCGAGATGCAAAGAAAAACCCACATCAGCTAAAATACAGGATTCTCTAAAAAAAAAAAGTGGTGCCGATGTTCAAGGTGCACAATAAGAAGGCATTTGAAAGATGCATGGTCGAGTCGTCAGAAAAAAGGCATTATTACATAAACGCCACAAAAAAAATCAAGCTTACAACATACTGAACAGCACAGAGACGAGCCTCATCACTTTGGAAAAAAGTCACTTTGGAGTGATGAGACCAACATGGAACTTTTTGGTCACAACCATAAACATTTGGAGAGGATTCAACAAGGCCTTAATGAAAGCTGCACCATTCCTACTGTAAAACATGGAGGTGGATTGCTGACGTTTTGGAAATGTGTGAGCTACAAGATGAATGCAGTATGTTATCAGTAAATACTGGAGGAAAATTTGCACTCATCAGCCCGGAAGCTGCACATGAGACGTACTTGGATATTCCAACCTGATAATGATCCAAAACACAAAGCCACGTGGACCTGTCATTGGCTATAGCAGCATGAAGAGAAGAGACCATCTCAGTTTCTTGACCTCAACACTATTGAGCCACTCTGGGAGATCTCAAGCATGCAGTTTATACAAGGCAGCCCAAGAATTTACAGAAACTGGAGGCTTTTACTTACTATTCTGGGATGTGCCACTAGGTGGCAGCACACAGTAGTAGCTCTGTGTTAACTGTCGTGATGTTTCGCAATTTTTCTAATATTTTTGCAGAAAATATATCTAAAAATGTTAAAAGAAATGGAAAAGAAAACTATAAGTATTTAACTTAAAAATATAAAAGATAATAGAATACAAGAAATGAAGTTAAAAAACTCAATAACATAGTAAAGCATATATAAAGCAGCAACATAGCTGCTACAGTGAGGTCACATTCCAGTTGCAGAACTGAAAGAAACAGATCTCTCCTAAAAAAGATGTTTTTACATGGAATTTAACAGAGATGAAAGAATCTGAAGGTTTTCTGTTCACGAACAGAAAATCCTGCTAGTGAGAATGAGGGGCTGAGTACCTGAACCCATGCTGCAGATGGGAGGGGGAGTTGGATGGAGGAGGAGGAGGATGTGAGAGAATGACTGTGTACATTAGTGTGAGGAAGCTAAGTGAGATGCAGACAGGTGAAGTTGTTGATGGCCTTGAAGGTGAAAGGTAAGTTTTGTAAATATGTTATTTGATGGGAAGCTAGTAGATATAGTATAGGAGTAATATGAGAGGAAGGGGGTTTTGGAAATAATATGCTTGTTTCTTGCAGTTCTGCGCCAGAGGAGATGGGATGCGGCAAAATTAATGTAACCTCCGTGATTACAGCATCAAGCATTTGATGTCACATCTTTCTCGACGCGGTTTACCGAAGCGCGATGGACTTTTCAAAGTGGAGTCTGATGGTGGATGCATTTGAATTATAATGTAATCAACAGCAAAAAAGGAAAATTTGCTTTCAAGGAAAACCTGCAGTGTGAACACAGCCTGATTGTATCACAAGAGCTCCAAGTCGTCCAATCATCCCTTTAATTCCCACTTTACGTCCAACTGACGACATCCTCCTACATCTGTCACCACTCTGTCAGCTACTGTCCATAACATGTTTTATTTAAATGAATATCAGTCTGCATTTTAAAATCTTCCCAAATACAGTTTCTTTCCATGTCTGGTTACTTTCCAGATAATAACAAAAAGCAAAGATGCTCCTAAATTTCAAGAATGCACTTCCAATAAATATTTTCTCTCTCCTTGTCAGCACATTTTCTAACCCGAGTGTTAATTCTGTCCAGTAAAAAAGCTGCTTAAACAAACAGAATTAGTCAAAGTTAAATTGCATAACCACAATATTTCTGCAAGAGATGCTACAAATTTGTAACATAAGTGGTAACTGTAAAGGTATTTCATGTGTGGGTTGGAGTGGAGCATATAAGAGTAGTGCCCAGTGACAGCATCATCCACTCAACAGCCCTTTGTGATTTGCAGCTTTTGCACTTTGTTTTTCTCACATATTCGTGTGCACTTACAGCGACACTTGGTGACGCACATGACCCTGAGCTCTACCACTCTTATGCATAAGAGTACATCCACGCTAACCTTTAGGTATACAAAAGGCGCTTTTTAAATTAAACGAGAGTACAGAGAGAGATATCAGAAAGGCAAGCTGAAAGTTAATCTTCCGATTCTCCTCAGAGTTCAGCTTTATGCAGCTGCAGCGTTAAACCTGATGATGTAACCAACCACATATATGACAGCTGCACTGACTTGTAAGATTTAATTAATAACGAGGTATGTAAAACCCCTTATGGAAACAGGAAATCGCAGGCAGAAATCTTTTCCTTATGAGCCACATCTCCACAGGGGATGAATGGGAGCTGTGCAGCACAAAGGATTTTTGCACATGCTCAGAAGCACCAATCCTCTATCAGGCCCAATCACATATATATATATATATATATCACACACACACATACATACATAATAATATATAATATATTTAATATAATAATATATATATACATATATGTGTGTGTGTGTGTGTGTGTGCTGATTCTCAGCATTTCACCTACTGGCAGGTCAAATGAAATTATTTTTATCTGGTTTTTATACAGTTTATGTTAAATATATATTCAACTGAATTTGCTCTGACATAGTACATTTCTTAATTCTGCTACTCACATGTCCAAGAGGCCAAGATTTTACTCTGGCAAAAACAAATTTGGGTTGTGGGTATGCAATTTTTAATGGAAAACAGATCCAACATGTGTTGTGATAAAGAAGTTACTTTGTCTAAACTTTTAAAAACCAAGGATCGCTTCAAGCTGCACTTTGAACATACGAGTGCTGTGAAACACACACAACAAACAACTTCAGACTCGCATTTAAACTAACGTCAGATAAATTATGGAGCTATCCTAAGCAGCTATCTTTATATACTATGCTCACATTATCGCTAAGTGAGGGGACTAAGTGGCTCAATTGCCATTACATCAATCAGTTGAAAGATGTAAGTAAATGGATGGCCACTGTAGTTTGAAGCTCCGCATGACACTTTATTGTGACAGCACATCTTCTCTGAGATTATGATCATTCATTCACTAACTCGATTATAGGACAAGACAACCTCCGAGCTCTTCTGAGACAGAAAAGTGACGTAATAGCCACCAGTTCTGAGCAACAGGTCCTCAAACTGAGCGCTGAAAACTAAACCTCTGTCATGCTGATGCATTTCCTGGAGGAAAAAATTAAATTTCCTCAGTAGTTAAAGAAGTTCACTCCATCACTTCTGATTGCCTAAACAAACATGTTAAATCTTAGTTGTGTGGTAACTATGGAGACCACTAACACAGCGAGAGACATTTGTACTGCAACTTTTGTTCAACTGATCAAAGGTTTTGTAAACATAATCATACAAATTCAGCATGAAGTACCTCATCAGAGATTGCTTTCCTTAAACTTTGATTCATACTGAATGTGTGTAGCCATGACGACAGCTCACCCCTAGAAACACAAGCGCTTATGCTGTTTGCAAAGCTGCTTTACTTGCTGTGTCTCTTCAGAATGAAGGACAAAGTTTTCCGTTCAAACAACAACAGTGTGCACAACTGAAAAAAGCAGTTAACATTAATTACACCAGTTATTTAACAAAAATATGTTTTTACATATAAAACTACAACAGCCCTGTTGAGTCTCTACAGAGACCCCGCATTAACACGAACGGAAGTTTTCTAATATGCTTCTTATGCTTTGCGGGTCATCATTTTGTCAAATTAAGAGACTCGTGGGGAGTCCTGATTATGTCTCTTGTATACAAGAGTACAATAAAAGTTAAATTGTAATTACATTATAATTATTCATTGTTAACACAAAGCAGTGGCAGTCTAACAATGAAACACAAACCATGGTTGGACAGTATAGAGCCCTTGCTTGGCTTTGCTAGTATGTAATTGAGTATCTGTATGTGTGGGGCTTCTCGGGAGAATTACATCCACCTACATTAAGGCCCATTTTATCAAGTAAATGTAAGTGAATTACCTTTAACGTTCTGGTCGGGGCCCATCCTGTGCCATCAATAGAATGTTCCCGCAATAAACTGCAGAGGAAAAAGAAATTTGGTTAGTCATTTGTGAAAGATAGCTTGCTTCTTTTTGATTGTTTTTCTCTGTGTGAACTCAAGACATCTTGTCAAGGACCATGAGCTCATAGTCAGCTACAATCAGGTCAGCCAGTGAGCTACACCCCTCTCTACCATGTGTTTCTGTATGCTCTAACCGTTGAATTATTTGTGCTTATCTTTGAGGTGTTTTTTTTAGGTAAACTACGCCCAGCACACAGCAGTGACATATCTTTTTGCCCTCATCTTTCCAAGTCCCTCCATGTGTCTTTTTCCCTCCAGAATTAAGAAAGGGTGCGCTGGTTTATGGCCTTAGTCTCCCTGACCCTTTATTGTCATGCTTGTGTAATCTTGGATTGGGCTATACTGGTATGTTAATTTCAATGATGCTGAGATGCTGGCTCAATGACAATAAAAATATATCTCGTCTCATCTCATCGTCAATAAACAGAGTTACATAAACATAACTGAAGTTTTTCTGATAGTTTCTTAGCAGGATTAATGACAACATAACCCACTGAAACACAGATTATAAGAATAATAAAAAAAACAGGATAAGTAGTGGACTAACTAGACCAAAGTACCTCAAACAGATCTCTCCATTCTCTGTGATATTAGGATGCCATATTCTGGTCAGACATCGGACTTTAGGAGGCTGAAAATGAACACAGACAATATGAAAGAGTCTATTAGACAATGGATACATTCTGAATATGGTTAATAGGTAATCTGTAGTAAAGCTTTCATTTAAAGTAAATAATATATTACCCTAAATATAAATATTTAAAAAATCCAAAACATAAAATAAAATACAAAGTATAACAAAGTACAAATGAAGAAAATATATATATATTTTTTTACAACCTTCCTTTCATTGATCTACCTGTTTGTTGAATCACTTTTTTCTTTTGATCAAGCACCACATCTAAATTTCCCAGTGTGGGATGAATAAAGTACATCTATCAAGCACCACATTCTGGCAACAAAATCAGCAGCTTCAAAACCTTAATTTCGCTATCTTCTAATGTCTGCTGCAGAATTACAGATTTCCTCCTTTGTTTCTGTTGCTCAGAACTAAAAACTTAATTAGAAATGGTTTGTTCACAGGGTTTAAATGGACTGTTAGCTGAACACATACAGAGAGAGGAATTAATCAAATTAAACTTTATTTATAGAAAGATTTTCAAGCCAAGAGCAACACAAAGCCTATTTACATGATAAAGGTAAATCATACATATTGAATAAAAGAAGTCATTTAAAAACACACTCATCATAGTCGGTAATAATAAAAATACATGTAGAGGACTTTTTAAAAGAATGTGCTAATAAAAAAATAAAATTAATACAATTCAATAACAAAATAAAATTATATAAAACATCAACAAATGAAAAAACAAGTCAAATGTGCACAGAGCCATCCTTCCTCACGCCCACGTCTGGTTTAGCTTAAAGCTTTCTGAACACTGAGTGCATTTGAGAGTTTCATGATTCTGGCAGATTTGGAAAGAAAATAAAGATCCAGTTACTCCAAAAGAATGACGACTCATGTTAAGGCACACACACACAACACACACGACAATCAGAAATTATATAGTTACCGGCAAACTGAGATTTCTAAAAAACCAGGACAATGGATCAAAGGCAGTATCACAAATGTTTACATCGAACAGGGGGAACGTGAAGGGTGCACTTCAGGGGAAAAGGCCTAAAGCCAATATGCAAAGGCCCCACAGAGGACTGCATTAAAAAACCCAGAGTGCTTTAGTAAAAATGCTTGGCCTCTGGAACAGTCACTCAGCATGGTTTGTGTGAGCTAGAAGGCTACCCCGCAAAGAAAACAAAAACTCCTCATCCTAAATGAAAGGAGGTAGGGATGTCCAAGCCTCCGTGGTACTGTACAAACAAGATCCAGAACAGCACTGGATCTTGTTTCTACTCATTAATAGTCTGGGCCTCAAGCAAGACAACAGAAAGAAAGATGTGTATGTGCATTATTGGAGCTGCCTGATACTCAAGTGTAGTCAGAGATAATTAGGGATGGTTAAATGAGACGTGGAACTGGTTCCTACAAGGGGGGTTGCAGGTGCTGATCACCAGAAACATTTTTAAAAATGTATTCAAACCAAGTGGCTCTTCTGAGGGTAATTAGACTGTCACTTTTTCCCTTTAGGACAATCCACCAACACATCTTTGACATCCAGGTGGTATTTCCTCAGAAAAGATTACAACAGAGGGAAAAGTAGCAAAAATTCTCATCGGACCAGTGATGTTTCCTCAGGTTAGTAGCGCAATGTTGATTATTATCCATGTTTCAAACAAATATATGTGTGTACAGGCTTCACTGATATAATCCACAGGGATTTCCTCCTGAGCAAAACATGCATTTAGCCAGGAGCCGTGTAGGACTTATAAAACTGTATTAAAATATGAAATGTAAAACCTTTATTTATTCTAAAGGGACATCCGATGCAGTGGGTTTTGTCTCTGAGTAAATAATGCTAATTACAGTTAAGAAACTTCTGGCTGAATTTGTAATTACATGGAAAACATGTTTATTAAATTACGCTTAAGATCTGGGGGTTGGGAAGGGTTCTGATTGGACAGGGACCAGACGTTATGTATTTACGTCTACTGGATGTAAACAAACTCCAGCTCCTGCTTCTTTTCTTTTCAGCTTCAACGTGAAAGATCACATCATAAGAACCATTTTTGCTTTCCTTTTGATTGCAATGGGAATGTGTGGCAGGACAAAGAAACGGGGCAGAACAACCAGGATTTATTTAAAGCAGAATGAACGTTTATCCTAAAGTGTCACGTCTTCAAACCGATTACTGAACTTACACGTCAGGCTGGAGATGCACTATGGAATAAGCGACCCAAGAAATGCAGAGTTTTACAATAAATTAGAAAGAGAAATGAGAGAGGACGGCTTCAAAAAGCCAAGGAAATTTCCCCCCAGCAAGTTAAAAAACCCCAAAATAATGCTTTTTGGTAACATTGAGTGCACCACAATTCTTGCAAAATCTCAGCTAAATGAGATGTTATGACATCTGTAGCTTATGTGCTAAACACTATTCAGTGGCAAATGGAAACGTCTGAAAATACAACATGTAGTTTTTCAAACTTTACAAATACTGCTTTTTATTTAGCAAAAAACCCACAATTTTAGGACATTTCAGTTTATATATGACATATTTCCTGGTTTGTATGTTTCTCTTATTGGCCCTACACAGAGAAGTCAAAAGAAACTATATAAAGAAAAGAGTTGAGCGTTGTTTAGAAGAGGAGTGGGGGAGTTAATCACAATGTAAATGCGCAAAGTGTTCCTAACACTGATTATCAAGCTTTACTTGGCAAATCCACATTTGTAAATGTATTAAGACGAAAAGGGCAACATCACAGACACATTTAAAAGTCACAACCTATTGTAGTTCCCAGTAAAATGCATTGTTAGGATGGGAAAGCACCAACAGACATGACAAGTTATGATGTCACTGCTGGCTAAAGACGCTTCATCAGGATGCAGAGAATTTTCTGGCAGTGCTTTACTGATGGTGTCTGCAGCTGTCTGTACTCTCAGCACCCTGCACCAGAAAGTGGAGTTCAAGGACATGGAAAGAAGTCTGAAAGTCACAGACTACAACCACCTGGGATGCAGCGTTGACTTAATGGACCAGAAAGCGTACGCCTACACATTCTGTACTGGAACATGGACATGGTCATCATTACAACATGCTTGATGTAGCAGCAATGAATGCAGTGCAGTACAAGGCATGTAGGGGGTCCGCTGAGAAAAAGTAACCATCCTTGATTCACCTTGCACAGGAATTTGAAGAAGACATTTTTATATGACAAAGCTCATCAGAAGGAAATGAAGCTGTAGCTTCAATAAACAAACTTCAGCCAGAAACCACAGCACCGAGAAGTGTTTACATTGTGATAAGTACACTGACATGGGTTTGAGTAGTAACTAGACAATACACACACGTAATTACATGTTGTGAGCATTGCAGCTTATACACTCCGTAAAGGTGCACATTTTTATGTTCACTTTCGCAGTTATGGCCTGAAATCTGAAATTGTGTCATATGAAACCCAACAACAGTCACATCCTAATCATTTTATGTACATTTCATCAGTTGAGTCTCTGTTATTATGAAAAATTTTGATAACTGCAAAAATGTCTTTATATTATACAACGTTCTTTATACGATTAATCGATTAATCATGAAAATACTCAATAGATTACTCGATAACTAAAATAACTGATAGCTGCAGCCCTAAACTTACCAAACAAAAATGTACTTTTTTTATGTTTTTGCGGCCTCAAGAGCAAGAACAAACTTCACAATTCTCATGATGTGTAACAACCCTTAGCTGATCAAATATAGTAATAGGAGGGACTCCAGAAGAGTGCAAGTAACTCTGGGCTCTGATGCTGCAGCTTAAACTGATGGTAAACAGTGAATGAGCCTAGCTCCCTAAAGACGCTTCTTCTTTCCCTTCTTCTAGATGCCTTTGTGTTACATTTCCAGGCTAACCTGTTGTCTAGCTGAATGCCAAGATATTCATATTCCTTTACCAACTCTGCTTCTTCTCCCAAGATATAGACAGTGCTTGGTTTACTCCTGCTCCTACTGGAATCTACAGTTTTGTTTGTCAAATCAAATCAAATTTTATTAGGAGCACTTTTCATATATTAAAAACATAGCACAAAGTGCTTTACACATTTCTGCAGATGATAGAAACCACTGTTGTATTGGATGTCTAAGGCGTACAGTGTGAGCAGAAATGGTGATAGTACAGAACCTTGTGGTGCTCCAGTGCTGTTGTTTGTTAGGTAGTCAAAACTCCAGGTGGTTGTGGAGGTTTCAACTCTGGAGAGTAATTGAGTTTTTCACATTAGAAAAGTTTATTCAACATTTTTTTTCAAAGAACATTATCCTCAAAGTGCTGCATGATTTACCCAGTTGAGCGTGGACTCTCTGAAGCAGGTACATGATGGTATCTTCAACCACAAGCCCATTACGATAAGCAAATTCGAACACGTCCTGATATTATGGGAAAAGACATTACTTGCTTACTAAGATGACAGTCAATAACAGTCTTTCATGATATGAAATGTTTTAGCAACTAGTCTGAAGTTTTGTTTGTTGTTTTATGTGGTACAGGAACAGTGCAGGGTGTTTTTTCCAGCACAGGATTTTTTACTAACTGTGTCAGAAACGTGCTTAAGGATCAACATAGCTGCCAGTTTTCAGAACCTTTGGGATGACACCATCTGGACCTGCCGCCCTGTCTCAGTTCAGTTTCACCAGTTGTCTTCACCTGACTGCAGTGGACAGACAGGTTTGAGGGGGACGCAGAGGATGCCCCAGTGTGTTCTGTAGTTTGTTGAACTGGTGGTGCTGCACATTGTTCTGAACTTAACCTATTGAAAACATGTTCAGCTCATTATTTACTCCGTCCAGATCACCATCAGTCATGTTCAGTCATGTTTTTTACATCATATGACATTCCTACCAAAATGTACTAACATTGAAAAAAAGGAAATCTTTACTCAGTGTTGTTTCAGCTCCAGTTTTGGAAAAAAAAACACAATCCTCACTCAAACCTTTTGATTGACAGGTGTCAATTATTTAAAGTCAAACAACATAGCAACCAGATAATGCTTTATTGTATTTTGTCTTTTTGAACGAACACATCTCAGAAATGTATCAATGCCAGCAGGATGCTGACATTACCACAAGAGAAAGAACTGCTGTTGACATTCCTGCCAGCTACAAAGCTCTTCTACATCCTTGATCATGTCAATCAGATTATTCTGTCCAGATGATGTGTTTTAACTATAACAAAAGGACTGTGCATTTGTCTTTGTGTTATAAACTGAGCATTATGTGAGCTATTAATTGAATGAGGCTAGTGTGTGGTAGCAGAGGTGTTCAAGTATCACACAGAAAGAAAAGCTTAAAAGATGTAAGAAAAATAAGAAAACTGCTAAAGCTGAAAATCTAAATTGGATCCTCAGCACTCCCCTGCAGCATGACATGAACATTATAAATGGAAATAGACCTTTAGAATATAAATCAAGACTCCCTCCCCACCCCAAAAGGTATTACACACAAATGGTAATTTACTCACAAATGAAAAGCTGAGCGTTTTTGAAAGTGTGTCACGTCTTCAGCTTGCCCAGCTCATTTTTCTTTTGTTGCCTGCACAGAAGGTCAGCACTTAAACTGAATAATGTGATGCTGAAAAATAAACTGATGGACAGATGAGACTCTCTACACACTCTTAGATGCATTCTGTACGACATACTTGAGGCTGAACAGCATCTGACCTGATGTGTGCGTACGGCATGGAAAGGACATTTTAATTTAAAATAGGTGTTTGCCTCAGTATTCAAGAGTGTTTTTTCTCCTCACCAACTTATCTATTTTAAAGTTTTCCCATGTGTACTGGAAACGTTGGGCTGGCATAGCATGAATTATTGGCTGACAGACTAACTTGTCCATCAAAAGTATCCAAGATGATTTGAAATAAATGCTACAGCTTAAAGACTAAATCAGCTGTTTATGGCATGGAATATGGCATAAATGAAGTTATGTTGGTGATGAATTTAACTGAATTAATGTTGCTACATTAATTACTAACATTTAGAGAATTATGTTGCAGTGGTAACGCACTGCTAAAAAGAAGTAAAAGAAATACAACTTTAGAAGTTTTTTGTTGTTCCCTTAAACATCTTTCAACGTCATCTCCTTCCTTCCTGTTCTGCTTATTCTTCTATGGTTTGTTCCTTTCACTGGTTCCAAGTCAGCTGCATCACTCTAGACTGCCCCTGTGATTTTGATGGTATTGCAATAATTTGTGCAACAAGTGACAGCTAAGCCTAGTAACAGACCAAATTACATGGGTACCTGACACAAGAGATGGTTCCTGCATATCTGTGTTCTGCATGAAGCATAAATTTAGGCACCTTTAAATGAAATCGAATTAACTAATCTAATAAATACGCTAATTTATTTTGCTATTGGCAAATATAGATTTTTTTATGCCTTTTTGATGGGTAAGGGTATCCGGTATTGCTGTGTTATGTTTGTATCTCAAAACAGTGGCTCATAATGGGATTGGACTCCATTCCCTAGTTAATGACAACTAAAGGAGCAATTCTGGCAATGACGATGACACAGACAATGGTGGTGACTGGCGACAGAATTGATTAAACCCAACATAGGAACCCAAGTATATTGTGAAGGTGTGGGTGCTGCAGTATTGCAACCAGTGGAGTTGTCATTGCTACTGCTGCTGCAGCCTGTTTAGAAGCTGCTCGAGACAAAGACTGATCAGCTTTTGGGATCTGTGATTCCTCATCAATACTGGCATAAGCTAAAGGAAAGTCTGAGGATTTTTTGGCCCTGCAGTGACGGAGAATAAGTGGGTGTTTACTCCCCTATAGGAATGTCGGCAGGACGGGCCTGAATACCGCATGTTCGGGGGAATGTGGACTGTGACAGGCAGGATGCATCTTTTAAGGCCTATGTGGGAGTGAGGAAGATTGTGACAAAGACTCATCCTTAGCCAATTAGGCCACACTGTTGCTCTAAAGCAGGAGACACTTTCTGGAACTGAAGCGAGGCTACAAATACAATTACGATCTGTGGAGTTAACCAGCCAATACCAGCCCTACTGCCACCTGCAGATCCAGAAAGGAAACTGCAATATGACACTTTTACCCTATGCTCAAGTAAAAAACACACTACATGTGTCACCTACGCAGGTTCAGCCTAACAACCCCGCACAGACCAGGCTTAGGGAGGAGGACAGGCCAGATCATAATGACAATGCATTTAATCCTCCTTGCCTTTTTAACTTGTTTTTACTGATGTTTGTCAAATCTAATAATGATAAGATGGAAAAACTATTAGAATTAAAAATGTTAATACAATTTTGTATGCATGTAAAAAATCAATTGCAACAAAGAACCTATGGGCAAGGACATGTTTGGAGGACAGAGGTTGCTGGTTACAGACCTGTCAGATCGGTGCCTCACACCGGTTATCTCTGAACAGATTCTAACAATGCCGTTCATAATTTTTTCTCAAACTCTGAGAAACTCAGCAGATAAAAGGACTCAGGAGACTGTATGAGAAGACTGATAAAAGTGATAGAGGATGACAGGACTGACAGAAGGTTTGTAGAGAACACAAACTTTATGTTCATCTGCATTTCTAAAAACCTCTGCGTTCAGTGTAAATTAAAAAGAAGATTAAATATATTATGCAATGTTTTTTAATGTAATTAGTTTCTATGTCTTTTTGGGCTGCATCATTGTTACATCCAATATCAATAATAAGCTACTTTATGATCAATAACTACTTTTACAGCAATAAGAAATCAAATCCCTCTTCGAGTTCTGCATTTATACAGGTATTTATAATGAAGAGTGAATAATAAAAGATCTTCAGGGTTTCTGGGAATCATAAATCAGAGAGATGACCCCTTATAGATGCCATATATTTTCTGTTCAAAGAGTCTATCATACTTAACATGAGATACTGAGGCAAAATAAAGTCACTCCAATCAAACTATAAAAATCCTGCTTCATAGTGTTGAAATCTAATAGAAAGTCACTATCCTTCTTTCTGCCCAAGTACGACTGTTAGGCGTTATATGCAACGCTCCTAAAACAAAACATTAAATCATTCTTTTAGACTTTCTCAACCAATGCGAGAGAAGAAGTGATTACTGTTATTATTGACTACTATTATATTGACCGGATATGTCTCCTTGTTAACACTACTGAGCAAAACCTGGAGAGCTGAGGGATGGGATGAAAACCCACCCAGTGTTGCTGAAGAATATTTTCTTTTATTGAAACTACAAAATAACAATAATTACTGTAACCAGATTGTAATAACACTCTGTGTTTCTTTGTTCTTTACTCTTATTGAAGTCCGTAATGCAACTGGTTAATGAAACGCGAGTAGACCAGCTCTTCATTCTTGTTGTTTAATAAGAACATTATCACAAAAAAATGAACAGGTTTACACGGTCAAAAAACTGTGTTGCTTCCAATGTCTCTGACTTCAATCTAACTCTCATTGGCAGCTTCACAGTGACGTATCGAAACTTAACAAATCTATACATTTTAGCAAATATAAGCCCTCAGATCTCAAAATTCTCTTAAACATTTTACTCTTCTGTTTAAACTACATTTTAAATGTAAAATAAGGAATTTGGCTCTAACACAGACCATCATTCTGTCTGCCTTAATGCTGGACAAGACATGTAAAAAACAAAAAACAAAAGAACAATTGCAGTAATATGCATGAACTATTAATTTGCTGTATTTTAGCTGACATATATATGAGCTAATGAGACTTTGACAGTAAACCAAAGAGCTTCCAAGAATCCTGAAGAACTAACAGAACCATTTTTAGGGTCTCCTGGGTGCTTCATGGGGAGTTCAGTCCTGATGTCAGTGCGTTTGTGGCTTCTTGTTGTTTGTGAGGAGATAAGTGGAGCAGTGTGGCCAACAGCTGGAGGAGCCTTCAACACAGAAGCTTCATTATGTGACGGCACAGAGCTTGTCAAAGGAACCTTTATTTAGCCAAGGAGGCCGACGTCACTGAAAGTTAATATTCACACTCGGCAAAGAGAGTCCAACTCCTGCTGCTGGTTTATAGGCCCCAAGTAAAGATATAACAGACCGATTCTGCTCATAGTATATATAGAAGACATGTAGTCTGGGGAGCACTGTGTGTGTGTGGCGTAAAGTTTTAAAAGATACACCTTCGCTTGGGGAATGTTTTGGAGAGGTAGCTTGGTACCCGAGTTCATCGAACACACTCAGCCGAGGGTCTGCAAAGGGGCAGAAAACCCTGTGGGTGGTCGATCTGTGCTTGGATGTGATGTGCAATGAACTGACCTGGGGCTTCATTTATAAAGCTTGCTCACGTAAAAAATTACACTGAAAATTGGGTAAGTACTTTACTAAGCAATGTTTGGGATTTATAAAAATAAACATGACGGAGAAAAGTGCATACCACCGCGTAGTAACATTCTGGTGAGAAAAAAAGACATAATAAATGGATAAGATAATATATTTAAGCCATATTAAACAATGTTTGTTATCATTCACAGCAGACTTTGTATCATTGTAATCAAAAGCACAGAAACATGGATTTTTATAGTCATGCTTAAAAACAGATATTTATTTAATAAATATGCATTTAAGCATCCGAGCTCAGTGTGATCATACAAAATAAAATGTTGCTATGGTGTTTATTAGCTCATTAATCAGTGTTTACTGTGTAAGCATATAAATATTACAGTCACACACATAATGCTTCATAGTGGATGATCATCCACTACTTGCACACTGACAGCGAGCTTGTTTAAGGAGCACAAACATCTCCTGGCCCATGATGATGACTGGCTGATAAGCAGATTTAGATTCATACGAGCTGAGCTCTCACATCTATGTACTGAACTGGGTCCAGTGTTAGATCCACCAACCCGCCAGAACTCCCAGTGAGAACCCGTTTGTCTGTGTGAACCACAAAAATACGCATTCAGTTAATGTACAAGTTATTTGTGACACGGATATGGTTCTAAGTGCCCGGTATCCTGGGTCCATTCATTCATCCTGCCGCACAGCAGTGTGGAGAACAAGCTGCAGGCAGAAGCTGCACGTGATGGCTGCTCCAGGTGACTGTAGCAACCCACTGAGGCGCTGAGTCTTCTCCCCCCTTGATGGGGTCCACGCTCATATGCGTTACTATGGAGCGAGCCATCGGCATCTTCGCCTCCACCTTGAGATCCAACCATGATTCTTTTATTTCTGGCACAAACATTAACGCTAACATTTACAGCTGCAGCAACGTGCTGCCACTTGCAATTATTACGCCACAACTATGACCCGCAAACAGGATCTCATGACGTGTTCATCTTATCAATAAGTACCAACTTCAGTCTGTGAAAAGTTACGATTATGTGTCCTCTCAGTGGCCATAATTCACCGTAAAACGCCACAGACACTCGATTCATATGCCGACATATTTATGAGCAGATTTGCATTGACTGCGTGTGGTAGAAAGTGGGTGAAAAGGTTGCACAGGTAAATTTGGTTTAGATCCCTGCCCCTACACACCAACTTTCTACTGTACATGGTCAATGCAGAGCAGCTCATAAATATGTCAATATGTTGGCATATGAATTAACGATTGTGTGTGGTGTTTTAAAGCATTTAAGCATCCGAGCGGCGTTGTTGCTGCAGTAAATGGTGTCAGCATCATGTCAGCATGATGAAGAGGTCTGTTCCAGACATACAAAACCTGGTCGGATCTTAAGGTGAAGGTAAACAGACCAATGACTCACTCCACAATAACAAGCGTGAACCATACCTCTGGGAGTTCTCAAACGGCGTGAGCCATCACATGCAGCTTGTTCTCCACACTGCCGTGTATCAGGATGAATGAATGGACCCAGGATACCGGGCACTTAGAATCATATCCGAGTCACAAATAACTTGTACATTAACTGAATGCACGTTTTTGCTGTTCACACAGATAAACTGGTTCTCACTGGGAGTTCTGGTGGGTCAGTGGATCTAATACTGGTCCCAGTTCAGTACATAGATGTGAGAGCTCAGCTCGTAGGAATCTAAATGTGCTTATCAGTCAGTCATCATCATGGGCCAGGAGATGTTTGTGCTCCTTAAACAATCTCCATCCTGATCCTGCTGTTCCATCGTCTGCAAGCTCATCTGTGAAGCATTACGCACTGCCACATTTATATGCCTACACAGTAAACACAGTTAATGTACCAATAGACACCATAGCAACATTTTATTTAGTATGATCAAACTGAGCTCTGATGCCTTCAATACGTATTTGTGAAACAAATACCTCAGTTTTTAAGCATGTCTATAATAATCCATGTTTCTGTGTTTTGATTACAATGATACAAAGTCTGATGTGAATGATAAACATGGTTTAATGTGACTTAAATGTATTATTTTATCCTCTGTGCCGCCAGTTTTTTCTGTCCAAAATGTTACTACGTAAGGTCCAAAGTTGGCGTAGTGGTACGTACTTTTCTACGTCACTTTTATTTGTATAAATCCCAAACTTTGCTTAGTAAAGTACTTGCGCCATTCTCAGGCCTGTTTTGAGCGTTAGCAAGCTTTGATGAGGCCCCAGAGTTATTTCATAGTTAACTAAATATTTTACCTGTAGCAGGCCAGGTTGCGCATGTCACCGTGTCTGTGCATTCAAAGGCTATGTGTAAGAAACATTGCCGTACATTCTCATTACCAACTTTATCAAACCATCCGTTCAAACTTGCATCATTAAAAATGCAGGACTATCTTCTTTACACTTTTCTGTGTTAACCACATCAAAAGTCTTTTTAACTTGTCTTGTCTTTCATTATAGCAGTTTGAATGATGGTTTGGCTGCTGTGTTGTGCTGAGCAAGGCCAGGAATAGGACCCCTACCCACTCCGCATCCGGCCATGAGAGATCCCAAAGGGAGGTCCCAGCCAAAGCCCTCCGCAGTCAGGGGGACCAGGCCCCAGCAGGTCCAGGCCAAATGCTGCCGGCCACCCAGGGCGGGCAGGGCCAGGGCCTCCACCCCCCCATACATATATCCTCACCCACAGTCCACCCCCCACATACCCTCCATACAAACACAAGCACACCCTGACCGTTCCACATAAACCCATCCTCTTTTTCCCAACACCTTCCTCGCTTACACACACCAACATACACTTATCCCTTCCTTTACTCCGCCCACCTGACCATACACTATCCCCACTCCCCATCAAAATACCCTTCTTTTGGGCTCATTCGGGCGCTTGGGGCCTTGGGCCAGCACTCTGCCTGCTCAGGGCGGCCGGTGCCCCGTGGGGTCAGCGGTGACCGGCCTGGGCCTGCTGAGGCCCGTTCCCCCTGACTGCAGGGACTCTGGCTGGAACCTTCCTTTGCTGCCTCCTGGGCGGATGCTGGGTTTGCCCTTGTTCGGGGCTGACTGCTGTTTGCCTTGGTCTCGAGTGGTCCTAGCCTGCCTCTGACCTTTGGGTAGAGGGGGTCGTCTTAGCATGATCACTTTTCTTTGAGCACTTTTCACCCCGTACGCTCTGCAAGACGACACAGTTACTCGGCTGTTCTTTAGGTTTATTCATAAAGAGCCACATTTCCTTATGTGAGAATACTCAGGACTTGAGTTAGTTTTCTCTTTTGGCATGTTTTATTGTGTCTGTCGACATGTGTGTTTCTGCTTTTTGTCCTTTTGTTTATTTAAATATTATGCTTGTTCACTTACGGCGCTCTTGGCAGTTGCTGATTTATGACTGCGGGATCCCATGAAATATCCTTTGTTTTCTATACAAATGTAGCAGGTGGAATGGTATCTGGTTGGATTGCAGGTTTTCCTTTTGGGGTGTCTACTGTTCTGCAATCTAGGTTGTGTTTACTTTCCCTTTTCCTTTCTCTGTGTTTTCCAGTCAGGTCCAGGAACAAGTATTTATTTATTTATTTTTTGTTTTAAATAACGACTTCTAATTGTCAAAAAAATATCTCTGTATATACATATATACATGAAGATCTTCTTGACAAAGCAAATTTTCTCAGCACAATACAGCAGCTAGACCAGGGCTATTCAATTAGGTCCTACGAGGGCCGCAGCCCTTCGGGTTTTCCATGTATCCATGTCTCAACAACACACCTGACTCACATAATGAGTCGTTGAGCAGAACTTCATTGGGTGTTTGCGTGTTGAAAAGAGGGATACATGGAAAACCCGAAGGGCTGCGGCCCTCGTAGGACCTAATTGAATAGCCCTGAGCTAGACCATCATTCTGCCTGCCTTAATGCTGGACAAGACATGTTAAAAAAAACAAACAAAATAACCTCCTCCCCCACCACCACACACGCACACACACACTTCCATCTGCACACATCCATACGCTCTTACCCACACGTGCACACCAAACCAAACCCACTCACATGCACTCATCTCCTCCCTCTCCCCACATTAATCCCACTTCGTGATACAGGCCTCCGTTGTAGAGAGAATATTAGTGTTGTGGCCACAGGTTGCATCTGCATGTGTAAAGTTGTTAATATTTCAACTTTAGATCCTGGTTTGAATAGAGTCTCAAATATATCTTACATCTTGTTGTAGTTCATCTAATTTTAAAGAAATGCACAGAAATAGATTATTTTGTGAACCTCAGAATTATGCTGGAACTTAAAAGATTATATCCTGATCTTCCCATTATAATATGTAAATAAACATGTGCACAGCAGAGCATCTATCTTGGCTGCGAGAGATGGTTTGGTTAATGAAAAACAGTTGTTGAGATTCTAAAGTAGTGTTTGTGGTACATTCTCTCATTAAAGGCAGTGTCAGGTTTCAGGTTATAATTGTTATATTGTTTTATTCTGCTGGCATAAAAAAATAGATTTAAACTAAAAGGTATATAAGGGGTGTTTGTACAGCATTTTAAAATGTAAAATCAGTGCATAATAATCCTGATTTTTTTTCTATGACAACCGTAGCTAAAAAAAACAATAGCTAAACCTATAATGGTGATGTGAATCTTGCAGACTCCCACCCCCCTGCTACCACTTAGCTAGAGAAGCCCTAAGCTCATGTGGAAAACCTTGGATGTGCTGGCAGCTAAAAAAAAAACTAAAAAAAAAAAACAAAAAACAAGAATTGGTGTGTGGGAGTGTATGCCAGCTCCACCCCAGGGCAGGGAAAAAACGTCAGCAGTGAATCCAGCCACTGAATTATTATAGAACAGATGCGGAGAAAATAGACGTCTGAAGACGAGGGCTGGTGGTGGTCACGAGGTTGGCAAAAAACCATCTGCTGCCTCTTGCTTAGACACACAAACACACATGGTTTATATATGGAGAGGCAGTGCCAACAAAAAGAGATGGGGAGGAAAACAGGTTTGCTTTCCCACGTACACACCAGGATGAACTGGAGTAAAACCTATTTTTTACATGGATTTTTATTAAGAATACCAACAGCTGACCATAAACCACAGAAAGCAGCAAAACCCTCCAAACGTCTGGACAAAAAAAAACATTTAACCTTTAACTGGAAGGATGAAAAAAACAAAAAAAACAACATTTTAACAGCAAAATGTTTTTTCAATCCAAACAAAAATGCTTATTTTATTCAACAGAAAGTACCAGTAAACATTTTATTTAGATCATCCTGAGGATAAGATGTGCTACAGGTAACCACCTCTATCACTTCCTGTTTGTAAACATGACACAGAAATCTATCTTCATCATTTCCTGTAACTTTGTAAACATGACAGTGTTTATCTTCATCACTTCCTGTGGCCTGTTACAGAAAGCGGGTTATGTGACATAACCGGGTAAGTTTAGGAGCAAGTTTGTAAATAACCTCAACTTCCGGCTCCAAAAACAAAGGTAACTTTCAGGGTATGTTAGTAACCATAGCAACTGACCCTCTCAACAGTATGTTATGGTTATGTTTGCTTCAGAGACGTCACTGAGTATGCGTGACTTTGTGACTACAATCCCGTGGACGTTGAAGCCCAAAACATACGAGGATTTTTTCACCGTGAGAGGATGATATCGATGTGCTGTTTATTCCAGAGGGTTCCCGTTTTTCAGAAGAGTTGTTCATTTATTTGGCAAAGATTTTGAAACTGTGTGTAGAGCTATTCATAGGCTACAGGATGCTTTGCACTAAAACGGTTCTTACACACATCTGTACAGCTCCCTGCACACAAACTGTTGCATGTTACTAAAGCAGAGTTCCACAGAGATTAACAGATTAATATACAGGTCCCACTGAGGTGATGCTCTAGTATTCCTGCTTCCACTCTGGCTTTTTGAATGGATATTTTTCCATCCATTATCGGTTTCCATTTCACTTTGTTTTATTTGCCTTTGCAGATGGACCCCATTGCCTACAGCTGCTTTTCTGGTAGTTAGAATGGATAAAACAATATTCATTGATACAATAACATATATGTACACGGTCCCACACTGTTGAGAGGCTGCTGAGGTAGAAAGACTTTCATCTTTGTGTAAATCTGTAGGACAATTATTAAAAAGACAATGAGAATTTGTTCCTCTCTGATGTTAAAGGGGGCATGTATTATACAGTAGGCATCAGACCTCTGTGACCCCCCAGCATTGTCCAGTTCTGTCACAGTAAAACTGTCTCTTCATCTTCATCCTATAGTAGATGTATGCAGGTATACTTTGTCTGGCTACAAATAAAATCTAAAAGCAACTAATAGTGCTCACTAACAATCACACTGACACACACTGTGTGGTTCCTGGATGGTCCAACAACATGATGGATCCACCAGAAACTGCACGATGATGAAGACCATTACATATTACTTAAACACAGTTATATGTAAGAATATTACAGATAAGATTAATACATCATAACCAGCTGAATACAATAATACTGCATGATGCACAAATGAAACAATGATTACTGTTAATCACAAATCATTTATGAAACAGCAGTGATGTTTATTTAAGGACATCAGAGCTCCGGTATTTTTTTAATTTTTATATGACCTGTTTGGAGAATAATTGTGTTTCATGGTGACGTGGGACAGAGTTGTTCTGCCTCCACAAGGAGAACATCTTAACCAGAACCCACAATATTAACAGATCAATGCACAGTATCAGTATTTTTTTATTGAACATTTGAATAGAAATCGAGTAAATATGATTAAATCTGCGCATTTAATCTGCCGGCTACTTTTTCCAAGCTAACTCTCTTACATTCATGCTGCTATGTTGCTTTTTTCATAAAAACGAGCTTGAATTCTTCATAAGCAGCATTAAACCCTCAACTCCACCTCTGTGACATACACAGCCCGTTTATTTTAACCTGCAGTTTCCATTGTGGATCATGAATTCAGCGATCCATTGATGAGGGCTTTGTATTGGTGGTGCACACTCATTAACTCTGTGTTACCAGCAGGAGGTTAATTAAACTGAAAGTTATCAGCTGTTCTGGGGACTCATTTATAAATCTGTCATACGTACAAAAAAAACGGCGCAAGCCAATTACAGTCAACTTTTGGGATTTATAAAAACCCGACATTGCGGGAGACTCTCCCTATGTCCACGCAAACTATGACCAGGCGTACGCATATAATCTGGAAAAACGGCAAACGGCGACACCAACGGTAGAAGAAAGAAACCAGTGTGAAATCTGACACATTTGTACAAAATCAGGTATAAACTGTCAGAAGTGTCAATGGCATTGATACTCTACCACGAAAATATCAGGATTCACAACAGAAATGTGCTTAATAAGAACGTCAACTACTAAAATATGTTCTGCCATTGAGAAATAAAGCAGTTCTGCATGTTATAAAGCCACTTCATACAGCTAATAGATTGGGTGATCGGCCAATCGGCCACACACGTTACGTTCTAGATTAATAAATATAATTAAAACATGACATGTCGCTGTGTAAAAGTGCTCATCAGTGGGCGATCAGGATATTTACCCCACTTGCAGATATACAGACATTCAAGTGACGGTTGGATATAAAATGTATCCCAACGTGTAAAGACGCACAATGTTCAAGCTGTTCCTGCTGGAGGACATGGTGCGTAGAAGCCTCTGGAGTAAATTTTCACACATAACGATCGGCTCTTGAGTCGGTTCCGACTGCCCTGTGCTGTGTTTCAGGTGGGACCACGCTGTGACAGCCCCTCTGCAAGCTCTAAAAACCGGCATCTTCAAAGGCACCTGGCTGACAAGTTGCACTGCTCTCTATTTTTCCAACCCAGAACACAAAGGAACAGAACTATGTGCACCACAGCCAGACCCGCCGTGATGGAGCGGGCCATGGTACGGATGAAGGGCAGGTGCCACAAAATGAGATTGTGCTACAACTACCAAAAAACAAGAGATGTCCCTGTCCTCAAACCCGTCTCCTCACATTAGAACCAAATCCTGCAGCTTTACGCAACGTCTAGATGATGTGGAGAATTCAGATTTATTCACAAGTTTTTGATTTCATGTAATTCCTGCCGAAAGTCTTTATTTCTACCAAATTCCTGCACCTCCTCTTTTGCAAGGACACGACTGTTGGAGGCGCACAAAGCGCTGTAGAATCCCTGTCCTCACCCTGTCCAACACTGCAAACTCAGGAGGTTACACAGGAACTACATTTTACCAGTAAATAAAATGGACCCTGAGACGTCTCATTGTGTACATGTTTTGTTTTATAATCTGAAACAAAGTAATAAATCCCCTGCAGCATCATCTGATGCGTCTGCTGCATTTGGTTCCAGCATGGACTCACAGCTTCTAAACTGTGGGAGCAGCAATGAGGCTATGAGCGTCCTCCATGGCGTGCACGCTCCCTGTGCACGGCGATGTGCTTTTCACTCCACATTAATGATCCACTTCTTTTAACTTTCTGGAACTGTCCGCTCGTCTGATGAGACACGATGACAGCACCTGTTACCTGCTGACACTCCTCACAGTCTTTCTGGTACAGGTAATGTCCATCTGTGTCCACCAAATAAAATAGTTTTAGAATTTACAATGTCAGTCAGAATTTTTATCTCACTTTCCAGGAAATCCCTATTTTTTTCCGCTTCTTTATGTGCAGCGCCAAATTTTGTGTCGATCCTGATTTTTTAACAAAAACAGGCGTGGGACGAGCATAGGCACCGTTTTATAAATCAGTAGGTAAATGTGTGCAGCATTTCCTCTTTTCCGTATTTACGCCACCTGTAGGCATCTTTGCCTACAGTTTTATAAACAAGGCCCCAAGCCTTTGTAGTTGGTTATAGTTACTAATGCTAACTAGGGCTGGGTGATTAATTGATTTTTAATTTCAATGAAGATCATAAAAATAAAATAGGTAAATTTTTTGCTCTTTTGCAATTTACTCTTGTGCTGCTTTCAGTTGCAATTCAAGCGTCACTGACATTACAGCGCTCTGCTGTAAACCCCTCCCACATCTGCTCTGGTTTTATTCAGCGTGAGTTGTTAACGCCTCTCAGGCTAGACTGAAGATTCGAGAAGTTAAAGGCAAGAGGGTAATGGCAGAAGAAAGAAAGCTGTTGATAGAAAAGAGAGGTAAAACGACTTCAGTGGTGTGGAAACTCTATAGGGCCTTTTTCCACACGGCTGGTTCCCGTTCTAGTTCGGAGTCAGAGCCAGATTAGGCACCGATTCTTTGGTTTTGCACCGCCTGAGCAACGACTCTTGGTTCTCAAAACTGGTTCAATCCAGGCACCACCTCGTTGCTGGGCCAGAGTTGAG
>JBAMHV010000013.1:20770107-20785394 GCA_037177535.1 Pseudomugil gertrudae
TCACAGTGACGTATCGAAACTTAACAAAACTATACATTTTAGCAAATATGCGCTCTCAGAACTCAAAATTCTCTTAAACATTTGACTCTTCTGTTTAAACTATATTTTAAATGTAAAATAAGGAATTTGGCTCTAACACAGATTATTATAATCAGAGACTGGTGGAGGTGTTAACTACTTGTATGGATGGGCTGAGAACTGCGGAAAATTATTCAACCATTTTTCAAATTCATCCCCCACTTCTGGCAGGTGTGTAATGTTTTCTGCTACCAGAATGGTGTTTACAGGTAGATTGGCTTAAGAGTCCAAGGTGCAGCAAATTCCCAAAATAAAACCCTTTCTAATTAAAAACACTTCCACACCAGCTTTGAGGCGAGTTTGAAAAAAAAAGGTGGAAACAAAGAAGCCCTTTCTGGGTCACACTAACAGCGTGAACATCCCAACCCTCATTAAATCTTTAAAGCAGGGCTACTAATTGAAAGGCTGTTTCAGGCCTGTCATTTAACAAATATCATCTACAAGGTTAAAACTAAAGTAAAACAGCCTCATGACTAAAAGGGGTGGTTGAAGCTTCGTCAGTTCTGCATCATAAATCGCTTTAATCTGACTAATAGCATTATTATGGTGTCATAGAAATTGCAATGGCATGGGGACAGTCCCATTCACACACATAAAAGAAGACACATGAACTGACTTTTCAGAACAATGCTTTGTAGACAATTTAACTACTTACCACCATGTTGTACGCTTCTGGGACATCTATTTCAAACTGAAACCTTCCACTTTGGTAGTAGCCCTCATCTGAAGAGACAAGAGTGTGAAAAAGAAGACAATCCTGAAAATGTATTGCTGGAAAACAACAATAAAACGTCTCATTGAAGAGTGAGCATGTGGCCATGTTCATCAGCACGATCATGGTCATCAGGGTTAAGAAATGTGTCATGAGCAGCGGGAGCATAGAAAATGTTGTGTTATGCCAGCGCAATTAAAACTGAAAAACAGAAACCATAAGAAAAATGACAAAAAAGTTACATCACAAGTCTCTCTAAAGTTATCTCTTTCAATTTATCATTACTGATTTTAATTGAGAAGGAAAATCACAGATTTTCTTTAATGATCTCTGCAGTGTAAAAACTTTGGTGTGAAGGCACATACAACTTATCAACAAGCTGAATGAGGTCAAACTTGGGGTTGATGAAAAACACATAAAGGGTCCTTTCATCCCATTTTTAATCCCATCTTATCATCAACACAACACAACTAAACTAGTACTGTAGTGCCAGCTTTCTTATATAATCAATGCACATGTAAAGATATACACAAATAATATTCTGTAACCTACAATGTAAACTACATTTTAAATAACAAAATTCAAGCATCACTACAGGAAACTTTGGCCACACTTAACCTTATTTAAAATTTAAAATTAAATGAAAAATACTTCTGTAATACCAGAGGAAATTTACATTCTTGTAGTAGGAAAAAACATAATAAAAAAGTATAAATTGAGGAGCACCAGTACAGTAGATTAGCAGGTACAGTGAGGTCCAGTTCAAACCAAAAGTGTGATTCCCTTTTTTTCATGATTTACCATTTTAAAAGATGGTCTTGAGGTCTAGTAAGATGAGAACTGTGAGAAAAGGACAAAGCTTTAGTTTTTTCTAGAGCTTCTGTCTCTCAGAGCAGTGGTCCCTTTAAAACCAGACTGAATAGGCAAGGCAAGTTTATTTGTATAGCACATTTCATGTACAAGACAATTCAATACTGCCATTCCTATAACTCCTGCAAGGAAATTAGTAGGGAGATTGGTCCAAGTCTCTATGTAGCCATGAGTCCTGCAAAATGCTGCTAAAACGATAGAGTAAATAACATGAAGGGAGAATGGTGGGAAACCGAGTCCAACAGGTATGCAGCAGGGCTGTACAGTACCTTGCGAAAGTATTCAGCCCCCTTGAACCTTGCAACCTTTCACCACATTTCAGGTTTCAAACATAAAGATATAAACTTTAAATTTTTAGTCAAGAATCAGCAACAAGTGGGACACAATCGTGAAGTGAAACAAAATTTATTGAATAATTTAAACTTTTATAACAAATAAAAAACTGAAAAGTGGGGCGTGCAGTATTATTCGGCCCCCTTGCATTAATACTTTGTAGCGCCACCTTTTGAAGGTGCTTTTGAAGCCTGAAATGTGGCGAAAGGTTGCAAGGTTCAAGGGGGCCGAATACTTTCGCAAGGCACTGTAAATGAATTATTTGCAGAACCTCGTGGTGGCTTCTTTTGGTCCAGCTGTCCTTTCTCCCAACATGTAGCCCTGAAAGCCATCCAAAGGCTTTCTTAAGGACACATGCTCTGTTGGAAAAAGTCTCTTTAATGAGATGGATGTCATTTAAAGTGTGGCTGTCATCATATGAAGACATCTTATGGTTTGAAAAGCATTAAAAGGCTCCAGCACTGTCAGGGATCAGAGAAGGTGAAGATGGGGGGAAGGGGATGTGGTCGGGTAGAGATGAAGTGCCTCCTCAGCTTGTTTGAACTCCAGCAGGTAGACTGTCACTCCTGACAACTTCAGAGTGAACTTGGGAAGTTTGGGAGACTAGGAGCAGGGAAAAGAACTTGGTAATTGGCCATGTAATGATCTTACAGAGTGTAGGCTCGTGAATATAGACTCTGCTGCCTGAGCAGTCAAAATCAATCAGTTTCACACCTTCTGTGTCAAAATGCTTGTTCAGATGACAGATTATAAATAAACTTAAGAGAAGAGAACCTAATGCTAAAATAAAAAATGCCGCTCCTGTTTAAATCTTGGCACAAATCCCACGTACATCTGACCTCAAAGACACAATTTAAGTCACGCAACACTTTTCGATGGCTGTTTGTATATTTGGATCAACAGATCTTAATATTGTTTAATTCATAAAAAAGACTACTGAAACATCACCCCGGTTTTTCCAATTTAATGAATACAAAGGTGCAATTGAATCAGACCGCAAACGCTCGTGTAGCATAAATGGGACGAGACACAAGCGAAAGAAAGTTTGCGTGGGATAAAAACCATTCAGTTCAATCATGTGTTGCATAAAACTGCAGAACAATAAAGAGAAAGCACCAAAGCCAAAAGAAAGATGGATGGATGGATGCTTAGAGAGGGCAGCAGAAAGGAGAAGGAGCAACAAGAGACGGACAGACAACAGGAGCATTTACTGTATAAATACTGCAGTCAGGGGTCATAAATAATTCCCAACTGTCTTCAATAAGCAGTCGGTCTTGCACACACATTCCTACAATATCACCAAATCCTTTAAATAAATAAAATCTCCCCTGAAAAAAATGTCCAGCTATAGTCTTTAAATATTTTTTTACAGTTATTAAATCATTTATTTGCTAGAATAAAAAAATATTGATGTCCCTCATATTTATCACCTGTTGTGACGTGCAGCGCAGACGGGTCATGATTAGCAAAACATCAACTACCTAAATTCATTGGCCCGCAGTTGTGATTTTCCCCTTTCAGAGGAGACACTAAAGCCGAGTGATGCATTCAGAGGATGATTGGTGCTGAAAGATGTCATTTCCGAGAGCACCGGAGGACATGCATAACAGCAGAGACGGCAAAGAGAAACATGATCTGAAGGCTAAAAAAAAAAAACAGCTCCAATAACAGTTTTTATGATAGAAATTTGCCTAGTTGTCTGTGTGCTTTAGCTTTATCAAACAATGACTGTAACAGGGATAAGTAAATGCCATCAGGCAGTTATATAATATATCTGCCCTGCTTGGTGTGCATGAATAAAACTGATCTAAGGTAAACAACCCATCATCCCATCAGATATGCAAATGATAAGAAGAACAAAATATAACAAAAAAGAACAATAAGGAAAGAGGAAGCAGATGGAAAGAACTTGCGTAGCTGTGAGCTATAAATTCTCCACACAAGTCAAGATGATTTTACCTAACACTGCAAAAGCGATATTAGGCAGCCTGGAGCCTGAGGCAAGCTGCCTTTGCATTTCATATTCTCACACTTGCAGATAAAACGAGACAAAACTGTAATTCAAGTTGGTAAATTGTAACAGAAGGATATGACATTTATTAGACATGTTCAGATTTTTTTCACGTGATTATTTGGTACTCAACTCAACAGAACAGCCTTCCAAAACAACATGTACATTTGCATCATTTCCCCTAAATGTGTTTGTTGTTATTCAGTAATTACTTTTGGCAATGTGGTTTGTATCATGTACGGTTATAATAAATGTGATCAGATATTAAACATACTGATAAAAAAGAATGAATATGTGGACAGAGAAGAGAAATGTGTGTGTGTGTTGGGGGGGCTTACATAAGGAAAAAAGAAATGGGGAAAAAGAGGAGGAAGCCTGAGATGGGTGTGTGTGCTTGAGGTGACAGGGGTGTGTCAGGAGAGACAGACGTTTTGAATAATTGAGCAAGTCTTTCTCTGAGAACTCAATCTCCATAACAACTCCTCTTTTGATAAAACACGACACCAGTCCTTTTTCTAATAGCAAGTCTTTGCTTTTTCTCTGCAGATTTTGCTTACAAAGCACTTTGTGAAAGCTAATCTGGAGCTACGGTGCCGCCACATCGTACAATGCACTCGTCTCCCTGTTTGGGTGGCAAGAAGACGAGTGCATCGCAAAGACAAGTGCCTTCTTTTTTCATGCATAAAGCTGAGAACAGCTTTAACAGCTCAAATGTATTACATGAGCATACAAGTAGCTTGATGTGTTAGTAAAGAAATATTAAGACTGAAAAATAAACTCGAGGAAAAAATCAAAAGCAAACAAATTAAAAGACAAAAATGCTGAAAAATGTTGTCATATATAAATAACATTATTATTCATCAACATCCCAGAAGCTAAAAGTACTATAAAACTGGCATTTTTAGGATGTTTCATTTTTTAAATGTGTAGTCTTAAAAATGGTTTGAATATTACTAGATGTGTTCAATATCTATCTATATCTATCAATATATGTCCAATATTATTGGCATACTGATATTATCAACTGATATTAGCATTACAATGTGATATCGGTAAATATCGGTTTTTACTTTATACATAACATGTACATATTAAATATCAAACTATTCAGCTATGTCTCCTCTAACTCAAAATGACTAAATAAAAGTAATGTATAGTTTTTACATAGTTAATTTATAGTTTTATATGCTTGTTAGGCACAGCACCTATTAAATCCTGTGGCTGTGACATCATCACTGCATCATCTCTTGCAGCATCAGCAGTTTGAAAGTGGACTAGTCCACATGTTTTGGGATCATTTCAGTGTCTGCAAACATCAGATTGTCATAATTCAAGGAAGGTGTTGTGCCACCACACTTATAGGCTCCTACATAGCTGATGGATCCATCACTATCTGGAAACACAAGGTCAGAGTTTACCATCCAGTCCCACTTTACAAGTAAACATCCCTTCTTTAAACCTTCTGCATGGACCACACGGACCATGTAGGCTCACAGTCCTGAAATTTTTTAGTGAACACTTTAAACACAAATCCTCATCCATCAGAGGATGGCATGGCATAAAGACTGATGTGACTAATAAGCCCGGTAACACGTGATCTTATGGTCATGTTAGTTAGACTGATCATGATACAGAGGAAGGTTAAATGTTTATGACACACACAGATCACCACTTCTGGCTGCAGCTTACTCTGTTACAGTAAATGTTTTTTATGATGGGACTGACAGGAGCTTCAGTTGACAAAACATGAGAAAAATGAGCCCATAAATACGTAAATGCTGTTTGAATACTTTAACCTACGCAAACCTTCTCAACCTGTTGGTCTGATTGTTTCCACTTCAGCACAAAGTGGCCCTACACCTCTCCCAATACCCCACCCCCTTACAGCTGCAAACCTGGTAGAAACGCCATACTCATAGTATTTAGGGCAGGTACAACATATTAAGACCTCTACACCCTAAATGTTTAAAAGCTAACAAATGATCACATTTTAAGCAAACTGCTCCGTTACACTAGTCCTCACATGAACTATTACATTTCAAAGACTTTATGAGCCAGCTGTGACCTGGTTGCTTGTGCCTGTAGCGGTCTGTGATAGAGCGGATTATTAATAAGGTTACCATGTTATAAAATGATCCTGATAATCTGGCTAAACTGTTTATTTAGACCTTCAAAATAATTTGAGCACTTGCATGTTTTGCCCTGCCTGGTTTTACGGGGAGACCATTTTAATACCTTTTATATTTCAGTAATTACTTTGAAACATATATTTTATCAGTGACAAAGAAGCAAAAACAATGGCTTTAGATTTGTGTCGAGCTTAATGCATCAATCCATCAATGATGTTTGGTGCAAACAAAGATATGAAAATAACAGGGTGGAAGATTGGTGTATGACAGGTAGGAAAGACAAACTGAAATGTACGAGACCCCCCTCCATGTGTGTAATTCCACATCATTGTTCTCTATTGTATAGGATTTGACACAAAACCTCTTTGTTTGCAATATTGCTGAGTGAGCAGCATAAACTTTGGGATTAATGAAATTCCAGCAGTAACATGGACATACAAAGGCACAGAAACTTCTATTCAAAGAGAAAACTTTAGGACTTACACAAAAAAAGCACCAAATTTCCCTCAGTACGGACTTAAAACCATTAAAACAGAAACCCGTGCAGAATCATCCTCGTGTTGTTCTTTTAGCTTTTGTTAAACCAAGTTTAACTTGATATGAAGGCAGAGAGCACAAATAACCCATAAATATGGAGGCAATATTAGAAATGTGAAGAAGTGTGGTAAAAATGTAAAAGGAGGAACTTTCTTTCTCTTACCAGGAGAAACTGCCAGCTGAAAATGATGCAGCTTGTTCTCATCTGGGAAACTGGCTTTGCATGTACCTGCACACAAAAACAAATTGAGATGGGAGAGAACCCCAGTTAGCAGAATTAATGTAACTTCAAGCCAGAAGTAGCTGTATTAAATTTTGTGGTTTAAAATTAATGGCATATAAATGAGTCCTTCTTAAGGCACGGTGTGCTCAAAGTGTTTTCTCCTACAGTATGTTACCATTCATGCTTTGCTTTTAGTTGTCCCCATGGCAACATATTCCCCCCTGGTGTTCCAGGATAGGTATTGCATGCAAAAAAGGTTTTTTTTTTCCATTTAATCATGTTCATGAGTATTAAGTGTTTAATCTAATTAAACAGTGCTGCAGTAATCCCCGTTAAACAAGCAGCTTTATTTAACTCTTGAGTTGACGGGACCTAAAGAGAGTAAACCGAGTCTTCAGTTTAACAACAGATAAGAGAATATATTCATTTAACTCAGCGTCTTTAATCTGAGTTTGGCCCTGTTTTCAGGGTTCGGCTACTATACGTCACCATGGCAACAGGTAAATAAAGATGAATGTTGTAATGTGGTAAAATCATAAACGACAAAGTAAATGTGCACAAACTCAAGTCCCACAACAATACTATCAATATAAATTGAATTTGCTACAATGTGGAAAGTGCAATTAACATTTTATACCGTAACCATGGTAACTAAACCAGAGTTTTAAGTGACCTATCATCCAGGAGAGACCATCCTTCATCCTCCCTTTGACTTAATACAAGGACTTATTTCTACACGGTCCTGATCAGCAGTGGATTGTTATGAAAAGTCAAGATCAGTGGTGACAAACAACATCTAAATTAATATTATTTTCAGCTATATTTTTTAAACATTACAATATTAAATTCTATATTGTAGAAGACCAAGGACCCAGTCACAGGCACCACTACAGCCTGAACAATTTATCGGCTGGCCAATTTGGCTAATATTGGCGCTTTTCTAAATGTCCATTATCAACCACTCTCTTTGCTAACCTGGTCTGGTCACAATAGGTGATCAGTTTGAGCAATATGTGCAAATGTGAATAAAACCATTCTGATTGGCTGTTCATTATTTTCAGACATCTCATTGTGCATTATTCCTTACTTATTATACACAGTCCTCTCAGTTAGCAAAACCAACTTTTACTACCGTCTGTAGCTATGCTAACCTAGCCTCACAGCTTAAAAATCCTTCAGTTGAGAGTACACAACAACCGTTCATTAGCTGTTCAATGGGGTGCATTTTAGGAAGAGGGACGTGACTGCAGAGGAAAAGGTAGATTCAGAGCAGAACCCTGAAGTGAAAATGATTAACATACCGGTAACAGTCTGTCTTCCACAACTGTCATGTTAGTCAGTCAGTTTGCTTTGTCAGAAAATATTAGAACATGATGCCACACCAGAGGGCTGCATCAATAATAATTATCCAGTAACTTCACTCATTACATTATGTTGTATATACACAGCATACACCTATGATCTAAACCTAAATGAATTATTTAGTACATTAAACCAGACTATCTGGTCTTAATAACCATCAAATTCACTTAAATTCCACGTTTCCTTATTCTGATGCTCATTTTGAACTTCACCAAGTCATCCTGACCACTGTTTACAGTAAGTTGCTACCCTGTAATTAGTAGATTAGCAGATTTTGTTATTGAGCAACTTAACAGGGGTACCTAACGAAGTGACCAACGAGTGCATTTCTTTCACTTTGCATCCAGCTGGCATAAAATGGTCCCACCACAGAAAAGCTACAAGCAAGAAGTCCCAGTCCATACGCCACACCGAAACACCAACATTTTGTTTTGACTTGTAGTTCGGCTGCTGCTGAGCCGTTTCATGAATGACACACATACCGTTTCCTCGCTTTGTTACGCTCCTGTTATCACTGTGTGCTACACAGGTTGTCTGCTTATCAACCTTTCATGGTCCTCAATTCCAAGGACAATCTCATTAGACCGTATACAAAAAAGATGAGAGTGAAGCGCTCATCATGACAAACTCTGCAGATGCACATGCTAATACCCAAAGAACGGCCTAATAAAGATCTGATACACTGGGGGGATTCTCATATAAAAATCATGCTCTTTAATAGCTGAGCAGGAAGCTGTTTGAACAAATACCTCCACAGGCCAGAAATAAAAGAAGAATCCGCTCCTGCAGACCAATGGCACATGGGTTTCCTGTATGATACAGGACGGTTTATGTGGTAGAGCTGGTACTTTAAAGTCACATCTACTAATGATCAGCTTTGATGGCCTGATTTTACAGGATTTTTCTACATATGAAACCTAACATAACACATTTCTGTTCAATCTGAATAAATTAACTCCTAAAAACACACACATCTGTGAGCTTTCTTTATTCTGCCCCAGTGTCTTAGCTGTGGACACTAAAAAATATCATGTATGTATGGTAGAATATGTCATACTTACTAGGGAGATTGGCTTCTAAATCTGCAACTTCTGTTGAGACAAAAATAAGAGGAATGAGTCAGATGGAGGCTGAAAAGAGTTTTTTTTAAACCTCTAAATCTCTCTGCAGAGCTTGTATGCTAACTAAACTAACTAAATGCACAAGAGCCAACACCCCACACATCTCCTTTTGAAATGAGGCAAATGTAACGGCACCGGTTCTGTCAGGAAAGTTCCTCACCACAATGCTTATTAGGTAAAAATAAAAGGAAACATTCTGCATGCAGAAGACTGCAGGAAAACTGCTGGTGCAGTGAGATGCCAGATGAAAGGACAACTAGCAGCAGTGGGGTTTTCTTTGCTGATGTTGTCATAAGGATTTAGGATCCGCTTTGATTTCTCACCAGTCTAACACATTTTCTTCACAAATAAAATGTTCAGACAAAACTTGCTTTCTCTGGGAAGCCTCTGCACTGAGGACTTTCTATTGTTACTCAAATTAAACTTTTAAACATCATCAACATAATTTGGAACCCAGATGATCTTAAAAGTAGGTTGCTTTTTATTTTTTTTTAGTTTCCACATAGACTTGCCCATATTTTCAGATAAGCTCTGGAAACGAAGCAGAATGAGACTAAAATGGGCTCCTGTTAAAAGAAGCCTTCCTCTCCTCAGTTTCTGTGATGGTGACATAACAGCCACATACCAAAAGCTGGTAACCATGTTCGGTTCTGTTTGCTTAACCTTTTTGCTTAATTTTAAATAAATAAAAGTACGGCTATATTTCATAACATGTCACATTTGTTAGCAAGTTTTAGCAACACTTTTCGTTAGCTTATTGTGTGGCCTGCTGCAGTCAGTTTTGTTTCATTATGCTTTCTTTGAGTAACCATTTCCAGGCCGGCTGCTGCGTGGGAAACTCCTGACTGCTTTGATTCTCCTTAAATATGGCTGAAGCCAATTGCACTGTTTCATTTTGCAAAGGCAGTGTGAGAAGACTTCTCTGTTTCTGTTGCTTTTTGTAAATAAATATTTCAGATTTTTTTCTGTCTAAATTTCTTTTTGCCTCTCTGGGTTTTCCATCTCGACCCCTGAAATTTGGTCAAATATCAGAATCCTATGAAAACACATTATTCGAGTGGCTCTCATCAGTTTCCAGCTCAAGCTGCTTCTGACCACAGCAACTCAAACTTTAGCGTGAATCAGCTAATGTTTTAACCACATGATTCATGTTAGATTTATTCCTGACGGTCTAAACAGATTTTTAAATCCAACAAAAGCCACTTTCATACGTGGTCGTAACAGGATTCATATCTGATCTGTGTTGCCGCGCTTCATTTAACATCACAGAAGTTAGACAAACACCACAAACCAACTAAATTTACTGTGCTGTACTGTGCTTTTACCTCCTCTATTGTAAAAGAAAAGTACTGTGTACGTACAAACCCGATAAACTACTTCATCACAACCGTGAGATAAGGACCAACTGATTCCAACCATGACACCAAATCTAAAGAAGTTATTTATTCCTGTATTTTATTAAGATTTCACACACCAAAGCTAGAAAATATCAACATTTTGTCTTATTTTTGTTCCAGCAAACTCAAACTTAACGTCCCTGTAGTAATTTGGGCTGGCTACGTACATGAAGAAAATAAAACAATCCCTGCCTCGCTGGTACACTCAGCTTAATTTATCCCTGTAAAAGCTTCATTTGATCAAAATAAGGAGACCCAGTTACCTTTGATAAGGAGACGGTCCCTGATGGAGACCCTGTGGGTGGAGTCGGAGGCTCCAGAGGCCCGGCCCGCCTTTCCTCCATCGTCCTTTTTTAACTTACTGGCCAGTGTTAGCATGGCTACGCCGCGGTGATATGCCTCCGTCTGCCCCACGCTGCACTGCTGCTCAAACGTCTGCACACACACATGAGCTATGTTAACGTTAACCGTGGTGAATTCGCAACACAAATTAAACATTTAAAAACTCCTAAAATGTTTTCTTTTTATTATCTTTTCATCATTTTGCCTCTGAAGCGTGATACTTTTGTGACGGTTTAATAAGTGAGTCTTTTGGTGGGACTGAGGGAAGCTTCATCTCACAAAATGAGTGAAGTACTGCCGTGTTATTCCAGTCTGTGGCCTCTGCTTTAGCTGCAAACTCCACCAGAAATTTAACCTTAAATATTATTCCCACTTCTCTGAGTAGTGAAATAGCTCGTATGCATGCTCCGTTCTGACTAATCACCTAGTTGTGAACATCCCTATCAGATCAGGACCGACACACTTATCTATCAAATCCTATAAATATAACAAAAACTACACATATCTTTTCACAGTGATTACACCAAGCCAGTGCTTTATAGCGCTGCCACGTGACTTTTCTTATAGAACAACGTTCAGAGTTCTTGGCCCATCTTTCAATGAAGCACTGCCCTCCTTTCTGGATTAGCCGTTACTATAGCAACATATACTCTAAACTCTACGAAGGCGCTATTGTTTACAGTCATTGCATCTAAAAGCTACCAGCAGCTAAAGCTAAAAGCTAAAAGCTATCAGCTGACTGAAAATCTGTTATGACAACAAGATGAATTCTGTTATTATCAACCTATTAAACCTGAGGGAGGTAATGGCAAAGAAAATTACCTTAATTAAACTATTATAATAAATCAAATACAGTATATAAGAGTGCATAAGAGTGTGTGTGAAATTTAGAAACAAATCAAATACAGAATAGTTAAACAAAAAAATCTACAAAACTTTGTTTAGACTTCAGAAAGCAGAATGATTGAGCCTTCCTAACATACACACTTCCTTCATTTAGAGATTACAACTGCAAAGGTGAGATTTCCTATCTGTGCCAGTCCCAGTGACATTCAAGCCACAAAAGATTACAACAGGTCAGAAAGATACGAAGGGACTGACCCATTAGGTGATTTATAAGTCAACAATAAAACCTTACAAAAACTACAGAAATGTACGAGGAGACACTGGGAGATGTGTTGGATTTTCTATTTTAGAGAAACTTGGTGTAAGCCTTCTTTTATAGGGAAACTACTGACAAGACGCATTAAAGGCTTTATGAGAAAAATGTGGAGAACAAAGCCCCCTTTACTGATTTTTATCTGGAAAATACAGATAAATGCAGCACACAATGTGCAAAAATCTATATTTTAACTTTTTTTTTGCAGTAAGGCAAAAGTTGTTACATGTACTTGAACACATCATTAAGTCTCAGTGGCTTTAGATGCTCGTAAAAATGTAGATTAAATAAAGTACAAACTGTAACAATAAATGTGCCAGAAAAAAAACCCTGTTTGGAAAAGCCAGTGAATACTTGGCCCAGAGTCATCCTGACATAATAGCTTCACTGTGTATCTGATGCATTTGGAATTATACTGGTATTTCTCACAAGTGTTGAAATTATGGGATTAAATTAAATTGCTTGCAATGCCCAAGTCTTGAGATGAACGTCAGGCCCTGAAAGACTTTATAAAGTTATATTCTTACTCTATCTTGATAGAAACCAAGTGGAAACCTCCATCAGACAACAGTAAAGCTTATGTGAAACAACCAAAAATTGCAGTTCACCCCTCATCAGCTATAAAACAGAGCAAATCTCTATATACTACCATGATAAAAAGGTCAACTTCTGCTTACAGCCTGGTTTAAAAACAGTTTAAATGGTCAAGTTATCTTTCATGACAAACATGAGGGGTTATTTATTTACTGCAGCTCTTTAAAAATCTACACGTGATGTCACAGATGCATCCTCCATCTTTTTGTGTGTGTGAAGACACGACACACCACTCACACGTGTCATTCTTACATGGTAACGTTATGTTATATGAACATAGTTTAACACAGTACAATGAGCACAATAAATAATCAATGTAACAAACACCTTTCTAAGGTAAGCGTTACTTTGTGCTACTTTAAAGAAAAAAATAAACAGCATCACTTTATGAACCGAATTATCATCTTTAACTTAACGGCCCAAAATTTCACTCACTGCATCACTATAGAAGAAAAAAAAAAAAGACAGCCAGTGTCTGTGATACAAAATGAGGAAAATATGTTTGACTTCCATCAAACCTTTGCAACTGTTTGCTTAGCTAGGATTATAGTTATGACAAAGCTATTGTTATATGAAGATAAAGGATAGGGGGGAAAAGGCTTCCAGATTTATTTAAGCTGTAGCAGCCCATCCACATGATAACTACCAGATTAAAAGAATCACAACACTGTCTGTAATAAACCTCTGATTCAGTGCCTGAAGAATTCAGTTAGTGAAAAAGTCTTTGCTGACCCCCTTTGTGTGGTTTAGTGAATGCAAGTGAACTACTTCCAGTGGTATTACCCCTCACAGGGGTGCAGTATACAGTGCAGCGCAGAAGTGTCACCCCTGACAGGGGTTCAAGTAGGAGTATCAGCTATCACCAAGGCCCAAGTAATGTATGTCACTGAGCCTAACTGAACGCCCAGCTGGCTCAACTGTCAGTCACTGAGCTCCAGAGCTGCTCTCAATAAAACTACCAGGGTTATTAGTCAAATGTCTGTAGAGGAATCAGAGAGTTCATCCAACCACATTGTCACCAAACGTCACACAAGTTGGCATGTAAATCAGTACATATGTTAAATGAGTTACATTTTAAACTTATGTCGAGCCTAATTACTAAAATACATGACCTAAACTAGTTATGTGATCTGATTCGTGTGGCCTGCCCATAATTCTTAACTTTCAGTGACTACCAGTTGATCTTAACTAAATTAATCCATACCCAATAAAATTCAAATATGAATAAACTGCGAAGAAAATATTTTTTTAGCTGTTGTTGAGAGTGGCTGTGTTTGTTTAAGGAGTGGTATAAAAACCTATTCATAAATCAACAGGAACTGCAGCGTTTACCCGTAATAACTTGCTAACATCGCTAATTACAGCTAGCTTCATATAATTGTCATTCTTTCCCTCTCTCTCCGCTTAACTTTACTCCTTCTACACTAGGTCGAAAGCGTATAGAAATACCCTTTTAACGGGTTAAAATGTAAGTTTAAGTGGCGTGAAGTGCCAGTGCTAGCTGGTATTAGCTTGTGTGTTATCTGTACGTTATTACCTGCTGTCTCAGAGCTAGCGCTCTTTGCTACACCATAATCAGCTGTCCTCCTCCGTTCAAAGTGCGGTCGGTAAGTCCAGCCCGGGACCTTCACAGACAGGTCCGGCTCTAAACACCCCGATTTTTTTAAGTGAACGCTGAATGTGGTTAGTAACTGATTTTGAAATCAGCTGTCAGAACTTCGCTCCGGTGTCTTGGAAAACGGAAGTGCAGGTTAATTCCTTTCCTTGTTGTTGTCCGTGTGGTCATGGTTGCGGATAAACAGTTCCGCAAGCGTTCTGGGATATTCGAGTCAAACTTGCCATTAGAGTCAATCTACACTTTACACTACATTACATGCGATGTTAGGGTATTTATATTGTAGGATAGAGCTTAAAAATATAAGTAATCCAGCCATTTGTCCATCATATGTACTGCTTTTTCCAATGAAGGGTTGCAGTTTGCGACTTCCTAGCAATCATTGTGCAAAAGTCGTGGTTCAGGTCGCCAATTCATCACAGGGCCATACAAATAATGTTATTCAAATCTATTAAAATATATATTAGCTTTAAAAAATATATAATGAAATATTAAAATATAGCATTCCAATGAAATTCTATATGCCAAAAAATCTAAATGAAAACTCAGATAGAAAATGTAATCATGCCATTACTTTTAAGTGTACCCTTTTCCATTTATCAGAAAATTAAACAGAGTGAGAGATACAGAAAGAGAAATAAATCCATGTAGGCTTTCCATGTCTCCCAGATGTTATTCACATTCATTTTTACATTGTGTAGCCTATGTTGGATTTAGTTTGTACTAATCAATTAGTTTGTATTAATCAATTATTTTGTACTAATCAATTATTTTGTACTAATCAATTATTTTGTATTAATCAAT
>JBAMHV010000013.1:20846283-20861920 GCA_037177535.1 Pseudomugil gertrudae
CTTCCGGTGACATCACGTCTGACCCCGATTACCTCTACTGCGCATGTGTGACATGGACAGAAACGCAGAGGCGGCAGGTTTCTTTTTAAAATAACGAAGTTTCGATTATTCGACTATTAAATTAGTTGTCGACTATTAAAATAGTCGACATAATCGTGACTAATCGACTAATTGTGGCAGCCCTAGTAAACATATAAATATTGACATGCGTGATGAGCTTCTGCTACCTGCAGGATCAGAATGGGAAGATTGTTTAAGGACCACAAAGATTTCCTGGCCCATGATGATGATGATGATGATAAGCAGATCTATATACCCGAGAGCTGTGCTCACATCTAAGTGTACTGAACTGGGTCCAGTGTTCGATCCACCATCACCGGACATCGGATCCTGGTGAGAGCGAGTTTATCTGTGTGAACCACAAAAATATGCATTCAGTTAATGTACATGTTATTTGTGACTCTGATTTTGCTCTATGTGCCCGGTATCCTGGGTCCATTCATTCATCCTGCCACACAGCAGTGTGGAGAACAAGCTGCAGGTAGAAGCTGTGTGTGATGGCTGCTCCAGGTGACAGTAGCGACCCGACGAGGTGTTGACTTTTCACGTCCCCCACAGAGGAAGTGTGCTTTGATGTGGTCCATGTTCATATCGTTGCCTCCACCTTGAGATCCAACCATGATTTTTTTTATTTCTGGCACAGACGTCTTCATCACGCTAACATTTACCGCTGCAGCAACGTGCTGCCACTCGTGATTGTTACGCCACAACTATGATCCACAAAAAAGATCTCTTGACCTGTGTTCATCTTATCAATAAGTACCGACTTCAGTCTGGGAAAAGTTATGTTTACGTGTCCTCTCAGTGACCATAATTCATTTAAAACGCCACAGACACTCATTGATTCATAAGCTGACATACATGTATGTATGAGCTGCTTTGCATTGACCGTGTGTGGTAGAAAGTGGGTGTGTAGGGACGGGACGTGAACCAAATTCACCTGTGCAACCTTTTCAGCAAGGTTGTGATTTATAAAAGGAAATTTTGTGAATCTGTGTGTAAGCAGAGTTTTATTATTCAGACTTTTAACTTGGCGTAGCAACTTTTTTGTTTTTTTGCGAGAGTACAATTCCAGTAGAGATTTTACACAAAGTTTTATAAATGAGACCCCTGAACATTTAGATTCCAAAGACGTGAAGTCTGCTGCCTCATTTTGCTGTTGATTGTGCAGCCTTTAAATACACATAAAGAGGAAAGGATGGAGAAGAACGGGGGTGTAGGTGTTGTTAAATGTGGCATGCATGTTGGTACCACCCTGTTGAGTGTGTTAGAAACTGCTGCTAAGATTTTCAAACATAAACATCTCTAAGCTTCAGGGAGAATGGCCTGGATGTAAATATCTTGTTGATGTCAAAGGTCAGACGGGAATGGGCAGACTGGATGGAGACGATGGAAAGGACACAGTGACTCCAGTGCTAGGCAATGATTGAAGTTTTAACCGTGATTAATCCCATTAAATTTTGCATGAGGTTGCAAAAATCCAGACCAACTCTTAATATCTCGTAACACTGCAGCTGTTTAGTAATGAGTCCTCGTGCAAGCTGCTGTGTTTACTTTGCTTTGGGTGGTTGTGTGTGTCGCTCTGGGCTAAGCCCGCTGCTAACTACTGACACCCAAAGAGCACATTTTAGAGGCATATTAAAGGTGGAAAAAATACAATCTTAGTATCTTCTGATTGATACCTCCAGCAACATAAGCACCATGTCACAAAGCTCACATCCTCTTCATCTGCTTTTTAAAACTTGACAATAAGTTCACTGTACACAATTACCTCTAACGTCTCAATCTAAGAGAGCATCTTGGGGATGTGCTAGATTCTCATCGTGGATCTGCAGCAGCTGTATGAAACTGTCATGTTAATATGGAGCAAAATCTCTGAGGCATCTGTTGGATTAAAGGCACCAAAAATGACGATAAAAGAGGGTCCAACCCAGTACCAGCAGAGAGGATGTAATGATGCAGCAGCTGTGTGTATAGCTATTATCTGACATTGCCTGTGTAAACTGGTAAAATGTATGTTTTTAATTAGTGTGTAATGTGTGCACGTGTCATTATGTTACACATGTTTTGATTGCTTGATACTTGTGTGGTTTCAAATGCACGTTTTCATCCAGAAACTCAAATTATTTGACACAAATGCACGTTTGCGTGTAGATGTCTGAGTTTACAAAACATTCTGTTTAAAGCTCAGCGAAGCCGTGTCTTTTACAGCCCTTTTAAGCCTCTTAAGAGAATGCAGGCACACACTCCAACTCTTAAGTATATATGTGGAGATCGTGCTGCGGAGATGGCGTGATGAGACTGCAAGAATAAAACTCAGAGGGCGTTTGTGTTCAACGAGGGGAAAACAAGCCACAGTGCAGCTGGATCTGTGTGTGTTTAGGAGAATATGAGAACAGGGTTGAGAGGCTGGTCCAAAAATAGAAAATCACTTTGTTGCACAAATAAATAAATGTATGTGAAATACCGCATTGCCTCAAGAAAAGCCACTTTTCTCTTTGTTTAGTGATGTTTTAAAGCAACTGAGGATGTTGTTGCTCCTGTGTGACTTAGCTAATTGCGTTGGATGGCAGCGTTACAGTATCCCAGCACAAGTCTGATGAGGAATGAGCTGCCTTTGCTGATTTAGCATGTTTTAGTCTGGAAATGTAAAAAAAAAAAAAACAAGTCAGCAACTTGAATTGTGTGTAGAGCCAAGGTTTTCAGGTTTCCAGGGTAAAACTTCTGCTCAGCTAAGAAATTAAGTAAAAATAGTGTAAGAGATACTTGCTGAAGCTATCAGGGGGAGCAGTAAACCAACAGACAGCGTGAAACTAAAGGCATTAGCCTGCAGAAACTCAGCTTGCTCCTATTTATCATTCTGGCCAATCAGCTTCTGTCTGTCAGGGAAAGTGCTGGAAATGTCCTGTTGCTAAAATCCTGACTGGCAGTGCGACTCACAGGAGCACGCTGAAGAGATGTGGGAATGTCCAGTTTGGGTTCTGCTCATATGCTGCAGCTTGTTAAGCATGACGTTAACAACCAGCACAAGATCTTCAGACCAAACCAAAAGTTTTTGTAGATCGCCTCTGTGAAGATGTTCGGGTCGGGTGTGACAGCAGCTTATGTGATCAGAAGCCCTCTTGAGCAGAAACAAGCCCTCTGAGTCGTACTGGCTGGCGTTCCCAGATTATTCACACACATCCTGTCTCCCTGGAACCTTAATGATGTTTTTTTTCCTTCAGTTATTACTGCTGGAACCATGCGGACGGCCTTTTTATCTTCCAGAAGAAGAATCATCAGGCACATTGTTGCTTATTTGATTTGACTCAATTGAGGTTTTCATATTATACAAAAGCTTTCCCACTCTGTCTTTATAGTTTTATTTTAAATATTAAAGAAAACAGTTCCAATTTATTTTCTTTAATTAAAATTATGAGGCAGCCACAGACACAGTCTTACTGTTATGTTGTTATAATAAACATTTATATTGGATTGCCTTTTGTTTATCTTTTGCTCTCTTGTTCAGAAGTGATGTGTAGTTACTACAACCTGATGAAACCTTACACAATAGCAGCAATCATAACCAGGAATGTCATGATTATTTAATTTCATCCATCTATTATCTACCGCTTATTCCCTGAACGGTGTCGTGGAGGACTGGAGCCAATCCCTGCTGACATCGGGCGAGAGGCGGGGTACACCCTGGACAGGTCGCCAGTCCATCACAGAGCCAACACACACAGATAAACAACCATACACACTCACACTGCTTTGTAAATTCCCTCTGGGATAAATGACACATTTTTCAGTGAATCCATGTTAACTGTGTTAACAAATGCCACGATTTATTAATCCTAAAGATTCCTAATTAAAGTTATCTTACATAAAAAAGTATATGTGAACTATGATCGGTACAACATGCGTACAGAACGAAACAAAGCTGTTTGCTATTTTAATATGCAAACCTGGAAAACTGTCTGACTCTTTGTAAATAACAACTATAAAATGTGTTTTTTATGATTATGTTTTTTAATACATTTTGTTGCACAGATTAATGTCTTTGCACTAATACATTCATTTTGACAGCTTGAAGTTAAACTAACACATTTATAGTGCAGGGAAATAATCAATGCAACATAATCAGGATTATTTCTCCAACAAAAAAGATAGAAGAAAACATGTCATTATGATGTCCAGTTATAATGACAATGCTCAGACCCCAGAAAAGTGGATCTAAACAGAGATCTGAATAATTTTGATTTGGTTCATGAGCTGTGAGATAAAAAAAATAATAAGGTGCTTTTAGGTCCAAGTTAAAGCTTTGACTACAGCTGGCCCCGGGCCAAAAATGTGCAGCACATTTAACTAATTGATATTAATTGATTTAATTATAACGCATGTGTTTGTACTCAAGGCATTGTAGGTTTCTGCTTCCAGTTGGGTGGTTGTTCCTGCTGCAGCCCTGCAGCTGCCCAGCGTGCCTGGAGCATGTCTGCTGGGCCGAACTGGCAAACAGCACGCTGTTGCAGCGGTGCATTTTTCCTTTGACGGCTCAGTCACTTGCAGTGCTACTTGCCTCTTTTCTCCTTTGCTGCGCTACAACTTTCATCTTCTCTCCTGCAGCGATGCTGTCACAAGGTTTTCTTTTTTCTTTTACGCCACCAGTTGGAATGATTTCTGAGGCAGAATACGATTGTTTTAAAGTCAAATTTGTCACAAAACATTCAGTCTGTTTGATCACTGTGTAATGAATTATTATCTCTCGTTTAGCTCGTCCATCCCTGCATTTTCACAACTACACCGATTGGCCCGAGGGTGCTCTCCATTGTTTGTCCTTGTGTCACAAATAACATCTCAGACATGGCTGACTGGGTTTTGAAAGCACTTGGAGGGTTGATGTGTTTTATCTATGCACAGTGGGATTTACAGAAGCCTGTGGCCATTAAAGGAGAGAGGTTTGAAGCATTCCTATACCATGTGCATGCTCCTTCTCAGCAACTGCGACCTGTATTATCCACTTCCTGCATCAGGACCCTGATTAAAGATTTCTATTTTCATCCTTGAAATGTTAATCTGTAGGAACATGAAATGTTTTATTCAAGGGCACAAAAGCGATGCTAACTGACCTCTGATCAGTAGTCTGCCTGATGGCCTTGAGGCTTTATCTTCTGGGAAGACATGTTTTCTTTTTTTTTTTTGCATTCCAGCCCCCCACGCACACTAAGCTTTAATGTATTGTAATTATAGGCAGGAAACTGGCATAATTTCTCAAGCTGGAATAGCTAAAATCGGTCACAAAGGCAGAGCTTGAAGTATTCTGGCTCTGTGCTGAAATTCCGTTAGTTTTGCAGCAAAAATAAAAGAGGAAAAAAGGAAAAGACCATTTAAAACCTTGATGTGTGCACAGTTTTTCTACTAATGGTGTGAGAGGAATGCAGCTTTGCTCTGAAACACATCACTAACCCATAAGAAGTTGAGGAGGGCCTTGAAAAAGCTTTTGCTTGAGGGATCCAGCTGCAGTTCAGATGTACTTCAGACCTCAGATGGACGCGACAGAGCAGACGGGGATAAAAGGCTGTCAGTTTTATTCCTGTGATGGAGGGTAAGTTTGTAAAGCCGGGTTTTTATTGGTTGTTTATGGCACATAAACACACTCTTTCTGTTTGTTGGTGGGAGTGTGTTCTCGTCTGCATGTGTGTGTGAATTCTCAGACATAACACGCTGATCAGGCCGTTCCGTTTGCTCAGCATGGATGATGAAACGTTCAGTGACGCATCCTGAAGTTGCTGAACGTAGCTTCTGATTTCTTACTAAAGAGCGATTTCACTGCTTTTTTGGGGAACTTGACCTCATTTGACCTGCTGAAAAACGTCAACATGTTCAGATCTGGACTGAATTATTTGTATGAAGATTAGTTAACACGCAGCTTCTGATTTGTAATTCCTGTTTTATATTTGCGAAAATAAGGGTATTTTATCAGATTAATTTTTCCATTCAGAGCCCTTTAGACCATGTCTTGCTAAGAAACTGTAAGATCTGGGCTGTCAAAATCTGAACTGAGGCTTTAGATCTATTAACAGTTAATTTCTGATTTGTAAAGCCTTTTTTCTATTCATGAAAATGCTTATAAGGCTTATTTATTCATTATATATTCTTTGAGTCCAAACCACACCAGGCTTGGGTCGTTCTGGAAAGCTAGAATAAGCTCAGATTTAATATATTGTTTTAACACCTTCCAAAGACTGATATGGGAAAACTGAGATTCTGGATGTAGTGAAATAACTTAAATAAAATAACTTAAAAGATGCCTGACTGTGTGTGAGCCACACCACTAGCAAAACGATAAACAAACAACAAAAACATGACCACATTTATAAAATGTTGAGCTGTTTCCATTCAAAGCCAGGTGCAGCCAAAGTCAATTTAGTTATTATAACGTAGTTCTAAAGTAATGTTATAGTTAAACTCCATTTAGAGGTGAATTTTTGATAGCTGATTGACAGGATATGTGGCCCCAAAAAGAAAAATGCCACTGGAAACAATGGAAACAATTAAAAAACTTATTTAAGAAAGCAGTTCAGGTGGCTGCTGCTGTGATGATGGACAGACACGTAAAAAAAAAATAAGTGTCACAGTGGTGGACTGAATTTATCCACCATTATCCACCTGTTTGTTAAGATTTGGATCATTATCTAGATGCATATTTGGCGAGACGACCCATTTCATTGATCTGACAACCTTGGGTTTGCTTCGCATGCAAATTGTTCTGATCAGTCAATATGGTTCAGTATTGAGTACAGAGAGTATTCAGTACAGAGAATAATCAGATAAATCAGAAATCGCCTAATAAAAATAACTGGTGTTTTTGGATGCTTGTAAACCAGTGTCATATCAACAAAATAAACTCTGAACTTTGGTGGATGAACATTATTGTACTGAAATGTTTGATTCAGGTGTTCCCATTTACGTACGTAAAAGAGCATTTAGATGTAAATGAGATCACATGTATTGTAGATCAAAGACAAACTTACAGGAGCCTGTAAATGATTATAAGGGTCATAACTCAGACATAAAGCATCTGTTTTTAAAAGTACAGACATTTTGTCTAAACAACCAAAAAAAAAGATATCACTGCTAAAAAGTCGTCAGTATAAGTCAGGATTGTTACTATTTAAATGTTTTTTTATTGAATTGTAGTTATTTAGTTATGTGAGTGTAAGATGTTGTGTCAGGTCAAATTTTCTCTGCATTGTGTCCAAATTTTCAATTAGACAAGTAACAGGAAAAGTCTTCTGACATTTGACTTTTTAGCTTGAAAGGTAAATACGGTTAGCTTTGAAAAGCTACTGAATCCTCAACACTTGTTAATGAATCACTGGATTCTGGTTCATTTGCTTCGAAACAAAGCTGAGTGGTGCAGAGCTGTAACTCACGACCACAAAGGGATAAATGCTGAAATTCTTCCCTCAGCAGCTGGTGACTCCGATGCCATTCGGCAAATTAGCCTGCTAAAATAGTCACACATATACACAGTTACAGACAAGCACAGTGGAAAACAAGGAAAGCTTTTATTCCCCTGCTGAGTGAATGACAATCTGTGGCTGAGTGGTCGAGTGTCTCCGTGTCTCTGCGAGGTCGGCAGACCAGAGAAGATTAACAGGAAATGCATTAAATGAATGAGAAAAGATGAAAGAAGACATGAGTGAGAGGAGAAAGCTGATGGCTCAGGAAAGCTGCTGAATTACACTGGATTTAGGAAAATCATCCCGCAGGGTTTGACAGCGGACATGAACGTACAGAAAACACACAAACTGCACCGTGGCCTCAATCTCTAGTTTCATCTCCAGAAGGTTGGTTTTAACAGTTTAAGCTCTTTTTTTGCATCATGGAATTAAAAAAGAGACGATATGATTGGATGAAATTGAGATCCAGTCTCATACCCTGCTTTCAGTGTGTCCGTTTTTACTTTGACATGTTTATACTAGCTCCTGCTGTCTTCCTATAAAGCACCGTCTTACCTCTGTGACATGTTGTTTGTTGGCTGTTATTTCTGGGGACTTCCTAGAGTAGAGTCCTGTCAGGTTGGCCACTACTGGAAATAACCGCTAATAAATGACACATTTAGAGGAAGAGTGCAGATGCCAGTCAAAACAAACTGAAGTAAAATCAAACATCTTCCACCTTACTTTAGTCTAAAAGAGATCGTTCATATATCTGGAATAAAAGGCAAAGTGAAGCTTTTCGATCTATGTGTACCACTCTCATCAGTCCTCTTCCCTCACCACTGACTTTTTCTTCTTGGCAGTTCAGGGAAAAGGAAGAAAAGGTCCATTTCAGGGCTTTTTAGATGGTGTGTATGTGTATAGGTGTGTGTGTGTGTGTATCTAGGTTTAGTTGAAAACCCAGAGGATCCTGCACTGCATTGACTTCAGATAAAGACTCCCACCCTCCCAACTTCAGGATTTGACTGTATTCTTTTGGGGAAAATGCAAATGAAGTTCATTAAGAAGAGATGCATTTTCTTTTGTTGCTGTATTTTTCAGCATTTTAAGCTCGCATTCCCTTTGTGTGTCCTGACACATTTAGTCAGTCTGCAAAGCTGTGAGCAATTACAAAGAGTCTGTTGTTCACTGGGCAAGGGACCGCGGGGAAGAGAGTCTGTGCTGCTAACTGGTGGCCTGTGTGCGGTTAGCAACAAAGATGAGGGTGGGGTTAAGTTGTGAATGGAAGTTGTTTTTAAATAGTCCGTCTCCCAGACGTGCGTCACCACAGCAATGCCACAGCACATCTCCCTACTCTATCTCGTGCTGGTTCCCACATGTACTTTTGGCCTTGTTGTCAATGCAGCGCTGGCTATGTTTCCTGTTTGAACATAATAATCACAACAATCAATCACGTCATATATCACAATCAATTCCAGTGTCACAAGCAGAGGTCTTAATCTAACAAAAGCTTAATCTGATTCACTATAAATCATCTGTAAGCTTCACATTACAGCAGATAGATTGTGGATCGTTGGACCCCACTTTGAACTCAGCGTTTTCCTGTTAATAGAAGCAAAAGATGAAACTGTGCCTTCTACTTGCTGACTCTTCTGCAGGCCTTTTACTTAAATAAACTATTCAGTCCTAACTGATGCAATCACTTTTTAGGAAAGCTACTGGCATTGCTTTGTATTGGTATCTTCATGCACTTAAAGCAACTCCTGTCTTTTTTAAGCGGACGTGGGTGGAGGAAAGTGAGAACATATTTCCTGGAGGATGTTAGGCCTGCGCTAACAGCAGTGGATACACTCAAACCTTATTACTGTATGAATTTATAATAAGTATACTTTAACACAGCTGGTTCAGCTTAGTCCTCATTATTAAGGATTTGTGTTGAACTGTAAACGACAGAAAGAAATGCATTCTCTAATTGTTCCTACAGCTTGAATTAATTAGGAGCTTTATTTAGCATCGTGTTCTGCATGTAACTCTTTTTCTGACTGTGCTTTAAGTTATCTCACCTGTAAAGTCAATCGTACGCTCTGCAAATACGCTACGCATCATTATTAACAGTTTAATGGGTTGTCATAGTGACATAACATTGAGAACACATGCATCTGGAAAGAGTGATGTCTCTGAACAGAAAGTTTCCATTTAAAAGCCATTCAGGAGCCCCTCAATATTTGATTTACTTGAATTCAGTGAATTGGCTCATGTTGAAACAAATTAATCATTCTTAATAGCGTTCAGGTTAAACGGACGAATGGATCCATTAAAACCTTCTCCTGCTACCTTGCCGGAGGAGCTTCATTTTCTTGTTTTTATTCATTATGAGGTTAATGGTTGCTCAGGCGAGCTAATGGAGCCACCTCAGGTTTGAAGCTGATTGGTCTGATTTGTACATCATTTAGATGAGGACCTTGTTTCGTCTGTGTTTACATGTGGTACACATTCAGAAAGAGGGTTTGCTAAACCCTCCAGGCCACAGAGGATGTCGGCTAACTGAACCCATCTGCTGTAGTTACCAGGCGTACGTCATGCTAATCAGAAACTTGTTGACTTTGAGTTAAAACAAATGTCTGTGTTTAAATGCCACAGTGAACGTACGAGTCAACCAGTGCAAAACTGTGCTGGGGTTTGGCTTAAATTTAATCTGTTTTTTAAACAAGACGGATATATTTTATTCAAAGAAATTATAAGCTCATAAACCCACTCTTGCTGTATTATAAGTAATACTTTTTCCTAAGTCTGATAAGGGGTCTGAGAAGTCCATCAAAACTGTGAATAAGCTCCAGGTGGATGGTATGCTACTGTTAGCAGGATTGTCTTCTCTGATTTCACTTGAGTTTAAAGTCAGGTGTTCAAAGGATTTAACACCAATCTTAGGTCTAGGACTGATTAGTAGCCCCGATTTAAAGATAGCTGCCACACCTCCTCCTCGATCTGTAGTCCTAGAAACATGAAAAGACTGTCATAAAAGTTAGACTCACCAGTGCAACAAGTAAAAGAGTAGAGTTCTGTATGGCCTTTATACTAAGGGTGTTGGCATCTGCATACTTAGAATGAAAATTCAAGTTCTGAAGACAAAGCGATGGCTGTAATGTCAGCGGAGCTGTATTTCACTGGAGACTAAATTAAAAACAAATGGCTGATGAAGGCAGGTGATATAAATGTTACGGCATCACAACCTCATTCTTCCATGATGTCTTTTGTTTCTGCACACCAGGGAACATCCAGCATCTTATTGTATGTCAATCTAGATGGGCCTCCTCCCTCTATGACCCTAAATAGGACAAAATCCGTATTCGATGGGCGCATACATGCGTGCTACCAAATAACGGGTGTGGTTGCCTCGCATGTTTACATGCCTTACTACCCATTGCCACTAATGTTGGAGTGCAGTTGTGACTCCAGCAATGAATGCAGCAGAGAACTCACAGTACACAACTCACTGCAGATACTTGACTGAAGGCAAAAAGCCTTGTCAATGGCATTAGCAGTTAAGATTTATATACATGCACATACACACAGAGATGCACGCACAACTTTGCCCATGGTCGCACCATGGGGTCATAATATATGTGATAAGCTCAGTCGAGCAAGAGTGACCTCTTTTAATAAAGCAGCTCTGTTTGGTTCCCTTGCAATTAGAGGTTGTGACTAATAATATGTAGTGTGTAGGAAAGCTAAGGGGTTAATCAGCCTGATGGTGCGTGTGTGCATTGTTGTGTGTACCCTTTGTCAAATTGGGTTATGTTGAGTGGCTCTTACATGTAATTTCTCTTGATAGTGATGCAGTTTAGAAAGTCTTTGTGTGCACCTCTGGAAGTCAACATTTGCTGGTGTTTCTGGTATTGAGCTGGGACTGCTGACTTAGAGATGGAGTGGTCAGATAATAAGCCACCCCATAATCCCTCAGTTACATTATACTTAAAAATCATGAAAAACGTGTCCCTCTCCCCTCCTTATATAATGCTTTATAGTGGTGTTACTTCAAAGGTTTATCATTAATTTCTCTGATGCTGTTTTTGCTGCCATTTCATCATGATGATGTGAAGCACAGCTCATTTGAGCTTCTTGTCAGGTTTCCGCTGTGATGTCTTTCTGCTTTGTGTGCTGTGAGATGCACAGAGCTGTCAACAGAGGTGTCAGGAAGGGACAAGTTTTTCTGAACAAGCAAGAAAAACGGACGGGTCAGGAAAACCGGGATGCATGTGGAGAATTAAAAGAACAGCTGACTGAAACCTTTTTTTGCTATTAAATCAAGTTTTTAAAACCCTTTTAATTGATTTTACTCTTAATTCCTACTCCTCCATTCTTATCTTCAGTTTTCTTTAAGTATTTTATTCCTATTTCATTAGACACATTGTTATTGCATCAGTGCTGTGTTCATGTCATATTTTGACATTAAAGTTTAGCTTTGATCATAGTCTATTCAGTGGGTGATGTAGAGTGGGGTATATATGAAAGAACCTCTTAGATTTGCTGACCATAACTGCTTTGTTTTGTTCAATCATCACTAATCTTCAGAGGGGGGGTTCGGTGCTTTTTTTGTTTCTTTCTTCTTTTTTTGGATACTCTGGAACAGACATGTCCAAGTCGATATTTACTATTCTGGATTTTTAAGGAGCAACACACCTGAAATAATTAAATGGCTTCGTTTCCACATCCATTTGCCACTCAGCCCTGCAGAGGCCCTGTAACGAGCGTTCATTTGATTCAGGTGTGTTGGAGAAAAGCTGCATATAGAAGGTGCAGGATGGTAGATCTCGAGGACCGGACTCGGACACTCCTGTTCTAAATGTTCATTTTTTTCAAACATGCATTTGCAGTTGAATTTAAAGTGAGAGTGAGTCATCCACCAACTTTCCCAGTTTTTGACTTTGCTCTTTTACTTCTAAAAAAAGGCTTTTTGGCAGCAAACTGCCTAAAAAAACCGTCAGCTGTCAGCGTTTGCATATTGATGCTGAACGGGGCTGAAGTTTGCTGTCGTCATCTGTCACCTTCACAGCATCATCTGACTTGTCACTTTGACCTTTGACAAGTTGCAGAATTGTCATTGTCAGTGTCATATTTTGGAGAGATTGGTATACACAATGCACTAGAGCAGTTTTTGGCATAACAATTAGTATTTAAAGGGATTTGCTCTAACAAATACTGGAAAGTGAATCCTGTCACTTATATGAAGTTATGTTTAATTGAAAGATGTTTTAACCAGTTTAACTTGTATATACACGCTAGTAATATATACACACTAGCATATATAAGTACTTATAAATACTGGTGTATATGTCTCGTGCAATGAGACAAACATAATAGGATACGCTGATGAGTATATTGTAGTGAAATAATGATGTAATTTAGAAGTTGCAGAAGAAGCTGTTAAGAACAATGAATGACCTGCAGATTTCAGCAGGTTTTACAATAAATAATTAATTAATCAATGACACAAAAAGCATAAAAGCTGCCCCCGTTCATCAATCCACATGGCAGTGGTTCTCAAACCTTTTGAGCCAAAACCTCCAAGACAGCATACCAAAAACCACGTATGTTATCTTGGGGGGGTTTTGCTCACCGAAATCAGCTTCTCTCGTGGAAATAATGCTAAATTCATATTTTTAATACAGGTTGTGTAATAACTTTGTGTAAATGTTTCTAAAAATTAGGGGGTTCATTTCACAGATATATCTCTGCATTCATTGTTTAATAGTCAGCCCCCAAAAACCCAAATTTATTAGATAAATATAGACTTTATCTGTTTTAATGATTGTCTGAAATGACCCGCACTTTGATAACTTCTGGTTAATGGTCCCAGTTGCCATCAGTGATGCAGTTTGTCAGTTTATTTTATTTGTATCATATAGGCCAGCCAGGAAGAGGTGGATACTTAATAAATCCAGCCCTGCTGTTCACTTACAAGGCATGACTAAATCGTGGCAATGCAAACTGAGTTTGCATGTTCTCCTCGTGTTAGCGTGGGTTCTCCATGGGTAGTCTGGCTTCCTCCCACTGTCCAAAGACATGCACCTTGGGGATAGGCTGATTTCTTATTGGCCCATAGGTGTGAGTGGTTGTTTGTCTATGTGTGTTGGCCCTGTGATGGACTGGCGACCTGTTCTGGGTGTACGCCGCCTAATGTCAACTGGGATTGGCTCCAGGTCCCCCCCTCCACTAACTATCTGAGCTGAGAACATTATTTCGTAACAGGCGGAGTAGTGACTCCATGATAAGCCAATATAGTGTCCACTTCTTTTTAGAAACGCTCAATCTTTAGCTAACTGTTGGCAATAAACAGTTTAAAGTCCTTACAGAAAAGAAGGAGTCATACTGTGGAGCAAAACCTATGCAAAAATCACCCACCTAAGCATCTTGTTCATGATTCATTAATAACACCTTGATTCACAGTTGTTGTTTTTTACATATCGGGACTGACATCTGCCGCTGTGTTTGGCTGCTCATGTGGAAACTGCAGCAGGAGAAATGCACTTTCAGTTGGACGTATCTGCAAGAGAATTATCATTGCAGCGAGCATCTCTGTCACGATGAACCACACAATGCAGACTCTTACTGCTCAGAGGCATACAAGTTCATTTCAAGTTTCCACCCTCTGTTTCCCTGAGGTTTCTCCTTCTTTGTGGTATTGTGTTTCAGCACACCGATCTTTATAGCTAAAGTGCAATCAGTTGTCACCACTAGCCTTTTTTTTCCCCCTCCACTCTTTAGGGAAGGGGAGGGGAGCAGTATAGGATTCCCAGAGGAGGTAGTAGCAGTGGTTGGATGCTCCTAAACTCTAACTGATGCATTCACCACTGCTAAATTAGTGGTAGCGTAAGCTCGTGTCCTTGGAGACGAGGCTGCATGCACAGTGAAGCCAGTCCTCCGCCTCTCTTAGATTAACTTGTGCATAAAAACACAAGAGAGAAAAATAACAAGGTGACTCATAGCAACTCATAGCTGACTTATGTAACACATCTTATCCTTATTTACCCAAAACTGCCAAAGCTCTGGTGGAGAAATAATCTTGTTTTTATTGCATTTTTTCTCCTGATCATCATTGCTGTGTTTATCTTGCATTAGACAACTGATGGATATTGATAAAAAATCTATTAAAAATGTAACATTAGAGCTGCCACATGCAGTTTGTTAGCAAATGTGTGAGAATAGTATCATTCTGTATTTGTTGCCTTTTGTTTAAAAAACAGTTTTATTTGTATTTAATATTTTAGTAACTGAGCTGTACTACTTATAGGAGAAATACGCTATTGGTCACACTTTCACAACTTTTCTTTGGAAGTTTCTGAAGGAATATGCACAGAATCGTGGCAGCTCAGAGAGATGTAAAGCACCTTGGTGAATGACTTGAATGCATATGATGGAGGGACACACATACACATTCATCAGAAGTTGAAGGAGGCGGTGGATGGAGAGGGTTTTATTTTCTCCCCACCAGGCTGCCCATCTGTCCAGGCAGATACCATATGGCTTGCAGCGTTCAGTCCACAAGATTCTTTTTTTAATAACATAAATGTCGACTCTTTGCTGTTTGAACTTGCTCTGATTGTAAGTTCATGTTTACAGTTTTAGCTTATGTTCTGGGTTACTCGCATAACACAGGTGCATGATCTCCTAGTTATGTACAGCAGTCAACCACAGCATGAAAACTAACGGTCAAATATTGTATATGCTCCCATCATGGTCACAGTTGCGGCACCTGGGTTTCTGCCACTGCGACATTGGCTGCAGTCCTTGGGCCCCTGTAGGTTTGCAGAATAGAGCTTCTGTGGCTCTGTCCTGTTTGGACTCGTGCTGTACATCAGATTGGTGTCCTGAGAGTAGGAAAGCTGTGCCAGATGCGGGATGTTTTCCGAGTCCCTTGAGCTTTTACTTAAGCAGTTGTTTTCATTATTATTTCCACAGGGAGATGCTACAGGGGATGTACTTGGCCTGTAATCATTTTTTTATTGTAAATTGTCAAAATGCAGAACAATGCAGGATGGATGGATGGATGGATAGTTGGATGGATGGATGGATGGATGGATGGATGGATGGATGGATGGTTGGATGGATGGATAGATGGATGGATGGATGGATGGATGGACAGACAGACAGAC
>JBAMHV010000013.1:20864482-20939041 GCA_037177535.1 Pseudomugil gertrudae
AACTTTTCATGGGGGTCTAGGGGGTGAAAAATGCCCCTTTTGTGCTTAGAAGAAGACGGAAGAATAAAAAAAAAAAACATTCCAATAACAATAGGGTTCTCCCATACTTCGTATGGCTCGAACCCTAATTAAAAAAGCCAACTTGACAGCAGAATGTTGTATAATCTAAAATGTTCAAGAAAACCATGTGTCACCAGTCCAAACAGTGTTGCCTTCAATATCATTGCCTATCATCAGCTGTTAGCTTTTAACGTTACATACTTATTTTAAGGTTAATATTTTTAATAAACCCTGTTATCTCTGAATTAAAAACTTGTCATGGGCATTTGCTAATCATTGTATATTAGTTAAAAAAGGCTGTGAGTGCACAATGTGATGTACAGATCTAGGAATCAATGATTGCTGATTGAGTCTAAAAAAAAAGTCACATGAAAACATGTTAGCTTTTGAGATAGTCTGAATTATTAACTTCCCCTTTTGGTGCGTGCATCACTGCAGCTGATGTTTTCTGGTTTACGTATTCACAGTGTGACTTTTTCCCACTTGCTCTTTTCTCTTTCACTGTTAAAGGACAGGTTGGGGCGACAGTGCAGGAGAAGTAACTTGATTTTAATCTATTTAGAAACCTGGCACTCAGTTTCGGTCGATGTGGAACCTTGCAAGTGTCACCTCCACTTTTTTTTCTTTTTGTTGTTGAGACACCCCTCTGTTCTTGTGCCTGTAGCAGTGGAGTCACATTACTAATGTGAGTGGACAATGGGGCAGCATCTGCTCTCTTTTCCCACTCCCCTCAGATGTCTTTGCTGCTTATGCCAGTGTTTTTTTTAGTGTTGTGGCGTTAGTGCTGGTCCGTCAAGCTGCCCAAGGCCGGGTTAGCAGGGTGGTACAGCATTTTCTTCATTTCTTCACACCATGTCGTGGGGATCCGTAAAGTCCTATTGGCTGCCCAGAGACAGCTTTGGCCCTGATATATTTATTTTTGCTTAAGGTTGATCTTCTACAATTACTTAAATAAAGATCAAATGTCAGTTTCCTTTAAGATATATCACACTCCATGTGTGACATAAGTTGAGCCTTCATTCAGACAAACATGCTGAAGTTGCCCAGAACAGCCACATCACACATTAATATTCTCTTTTTCTTTGTCCTTGTTTTTCTATTGTAGGTATGCAGTGTGGAGCAACCAGTAAATACTTTGGTAGATAAATCTGCTGGTACCACTGACCACTTACTGAAACGGTAAGTTCATATTAGTCACATTTTAGGTGTTAGGTTTAGGTGATTTTAAAAAATTGTTTTATGAGACATGTCATGTTGTCTATTCACAAACTGACCCAGTTTCATGTGCTTTTATTGAAGTATCTTGTCTGAAACACATAAAAAACAAACAAAAAAAAATAACAACATCCCCCCTTTCTCAGTTAGATTACCCTATTGACATTTCTATTAACTGTGTTTGAACTGACAGTTACCACCGAACAGCCTGATACAACAACTTTAAAAGCACTTCAATGAGTAAAAACTTGCAATATTGTTACTTTTATTTTTTATCTTATTATACTTGATTAGTTCCTACTGGGAAACTGCTTTTCTGCATTTATTAATCCAAGTTACAAAGGCCAGTGCCTAGGGAACAGTGGGGTGTTGAGGGCCTTGCTGGTCCATTGTATTCCACTATGGTCCATTGTAGCCCATTGTAGCCCAGAGTGGTTCACTGTAGTCCACAGTATCCGCCTGTGGCCCACTGTAGTCCACTGTAGCCCATTGTGGTCCACCGTAGCCCACTATGGCCCACTGTTTTCCACTGTAACCCACTGTAGCCCACTATGGCCCACTGTGGTCCACTGTGGCCAGCAGTTTCCAGCTCATGTCTGAACCCAGGTGATCTCTGTTACTGCTAGGTCACCACTCCCATTACCCATACCAGTGTTAGTATGGACGAAGGTACCTGCAGGACACATGTTTAATATGTGATAAGTCCCAGAAAGTTATTTATATTTCCTGTGTGAGACAAAGTCACCATTGTGTGTAGGTTGAAGTGTGCATGCATACACGAGTCTCTGGCTTGGAGTAATTCCAGTGACTGATGGCCAAACAAGAGGTTACATTACCAGTCAATCAGAAACGAAGAGGCTTTGTGTTCAGTACAAGACAGAGTTCATAAACATGCTGTAATTCATATAGGCTTCCCATGCCAACACTCATTTCCTCTCGTGTTCAGCCTTACCATGGAGCAGATTTATGTACTTTTTGCTCCTTTTTCACTTCCCTTTCCATAGGTACACCCAAACTGCAATGTCATGGAATCCACACTTCCTATTTGGCCCTTACTTTCTTCATTAACCCCAATTTTAACCTAGCTTTGTGTATGTACAGATGATTTATTATGCAGAATGGAAATGTTTTGAAAGACTGTATGTAGAAATTCAGCATGTTATGCTAAGCTGTGGTTCTTAATTTGGGTGAGATGAGTTCTTTAAAACAAACTATAGCTTCTTTTCAGGCTTTTTAAGCCTGAGAGAATAACCCTGATGGTACAGATGTAGGCTTGCTGCTTCAGTCCAGCAGTCTCACACTGAGTGAAAAAGAAACAACTGCACATAATTACAGAAATATGCAAAATATATTTAGGTTAGGTTTGTTAGAGCAGCACATCAAACAGGCTTCTAAATACAAATGATTATGGACCATCTGGTTTTGACTTTTGGAGCAGAGCAAAACCTTTGTTGATTTTTAAAGAAGTATGTGTTTACCAGATGATGGTAAATACTGCTGACAAGTTGTGTTTTGGGAAGTATAGCAACATAAAAAATGTTGGCCTCTATTAACTTGATCTTACACTGGTGATAGTGTTAAAGAAACATCAAACCTTAGCTTTAATAAAGCAGTTATTGTTCTGGTTGATAAACAGGGCTAGCTCAGACACAGATGCTGTTATTGACAAGAGGAGACATTTACTGTCCTTTCTTGCACTTCTTTAACTGCCCCCATTTTCCTGCTGGGTGCTGCAGGGAGGGAGCTTGGAGAAGAGCCTGATCACTGCAGCTCACTGCATGGGGGTTGCACCCAGCGGTGCTCCAACGATAGCACCATGTGGCTTCATCTTTTTTCCTCATTTCTCCCAGAGGAAAGATGAAGAAGGAGAAGGGCACGAAACTGTTATCAGCTCTGTCTATCAACATCTGCAACAGCTGCTCTTTAACCACCTTTTAGTACCACAAGCCTCTGTCTCAGCCTCAAACACGTTCAACATATATTCAGAGACATTAGCGCTAATATTTTTTTGCTTACAGATGCTAATTGAAAAACAGTTATTGCTGTTGTACAATTTCTGTTGTTTATGAAAGTGAGTTTGAAAATATTTCCATGTTCATGGCAGCACGATGCCTGTTGACGGCTGTTGGAAACACTACCCGTACTGTTGTGCCCTCCTGCTTCACCTCACTTCCATTAATGTCATGAATATTTATTTCAGTACAGGGAAGGCAGCCACGACTCATTCAGTTAGTGTATGATGTCTTGCTGCAGGGGACAGAAATAAGCAGGCATTTAACCACTTTTAACACTACAGTTGTAAATGTTTATTTACAATTCATTCAGTGAGCTGGGAATAGCTACTGCACTATACTGAGGATGATGATAATTAGTTTCAGGTTCTGGTGTTTCAGGAATACTCTTATCAGAAGTTTCTGTCGTGTCGTGAACTCATTGCCATGTTCATTAAACCCCCTAGAGATTATGTGAGCTTTGTGACACGGTGCTTCTTCCTGCTGGAAGCATCCATCAGAAGATGTTGCACTGTGCTCACAAAGGGATGGACATCAAGGCTCTATGGCATCATAAATAGATGACACTGTTGACAGTTGTAATGAGGAAACAATCTACAATCAATAAAAAGACTGCTTTGTTTTGTCATGCAGAGCTGCACTCGCAGAAGTTTCCTGCTCAGACGGCCGCTAAATATAGCAGCTTATGGGGCGAGAGGACATGGACATGGAAATGGTCAATGTCTCTCGGTCAGACGCGTAAGAATCGGGAAAAGTTTTGATGGATATCTGATTGAACCAAGAGCGTTGGAATCTGGTGCAGCTACATCTTCATTGGTTATAGCCTGGTAACAAAGTTGCATTAACCAGTAGATGTTGTTAGTAGTGAGTTTTTGTCTTCGTTGTGTTTATTGTTTTCTCCTTCACTAATTCCTGGTGCAGCGTCTCCGGCCGAGCGTGGAACGCATTATTTAAGAGCTCCAATTAGTGTCAATAGTGCAGCGTAAATGTAATCATAGTCTGGAAGAATGTTGTGCCCCCCAACTGAACAGATTCCCCAATTAGACCGAGTTTAGCATACTATCCTGGTATTAATCGTATCTTAATGCAGTTTGCCACAGCTGGACCCACTCATTTCTGCTTTTTTAAAAAGATAAAGTTTGTTTTAAATGTTTCTCTTTCTGACTAAACATATTGCTAACATTTCCTGGCAATTCACCAGTTCTAGCTTTTAAACAGGATTTCTGCTCTTTGATATTCTATATGATCCATTAACTTTAATATCTGACTGTAAAAACAATAAGATATTTAGAGAAGTAAAATTAACATAGTATGGTGTTTGTTGGGAAGAAATGAGACAATTGATACAGAAGTTGTGTGTAATAATACACACCCAGATATTTACTGCAGAAGCAGCTATTATATATAATTTAATCCTCACACCCAAAGCAACTAGGTTAGCCAATTTTTTTTACCTGTTTCATGAGGTTAATTATTTTATGTACATCTAAGAAGCGCATTGATGAAGCAGGAATTACTAGGGTGTGACCGTTGGTCCAGCATCTGGGACCTTTATGTCAGGATAGTGTTAGAGTGCCAGGTAAGGCTTGGTTATTCATAAAGCTGAAGGCACTTTTGCTTTGTTATTGACTCAGTCATATGATTCCCTTTTGCTCAGGATCTTCATTTTTTTTTTGTTTATCCATACATTTGTCAGAGAAAATGGTATCCAGGGATTGTAAAAGCCCCAGTAAGCGTGTAATCTGCATGTAACGCAACAGAGCAGTGCTGAGACATGGTGAGTTTTGAGCAAGTGGGGCCACCAGAAGGGAGACTAGAACTCAACAAGACATTCCCCCTGCAGCATAGAAAAATTACCTGCTACTCTTTTTGGGTTTTGATGATCAGAGCTATTGCGAGATTATTTGAGGACAGGAAAGTTGGACTTGGGTGACTGCTAAGACTGTTCAAGAGGCTGAAGGTAACAGAACTCTTAGGATTAGACCATTGTTGAGTTCAGCTAACCTTTTTCTAAGGTGGAACCGGTGTGCCTGACAATTCTCAGGTCCACGTGAAGAACTTGTAATTATTGCTGAATGCATATCTGTGTATTTCCTGCAGTGCAAAAACACTGCCCAGAGTCACTGATTGATTGTTGTGCTTTCTCGTTTTGGTCTCAAATGAAGACTGCTGCACATCATATCACTGGTACGGTGAAGAACGACACAGGCGTTAATAACCAAGGCAACATAAAAAGATGCACAGAAGTATGTAGGATAGTGATGTATTAAAATGCATGAAACATACGTAGCTGTTACATACATCCAAGCAGTCAGCCCTTCTTTTAATCTTTAAAAATGAGCTTGAGCTGTAATTCTTCAGACTTTTTTCAATGTCTTGCAAAGTTTTTTTAGACGCTGTCTGTATTTTCCTCTAAGTTTAAACTACCTATTAATCATTGAAGCATGACGAAGACACTCAACTCAAAGGATAGACCAGTGTTGTGTCTAAACATAACAGACAACTTGGCAAGGAACAGATTTAGAATGTTATTTTCTGTCTTTTTGCTACTAACAGAAACATAGTTCGTTCCAATTTCATCAGCTGTGTCTCTGAAAAACACAGAACACAGTTTGACAGGCATGGAATAGTGTTGCACGCACAGTGTGATAAGTGAAAACATTGCATATCTCAGCATGGTTGTGTATCCCGATAAGGAGACAAAAAAACAGCAGGCCTAAAGAAACTGTAAAGCAGATGAGAGATGCATTTGGCCCTTTAGTTGATCTATGTACGCTTTGCTGAAGCCTCATCATGCAAGGGTGGCTTTCAAGAAGTCATTTTTAGGAGGGGTAGGCCTGTTGCAATAAGTCAATTGCACGATAAGAAAAAGTGAGCGCAATAAGATTGCTGGCTGCAATGATTTTTGTTAATATTTGGCTCTGTCTCTAACTTTAACAAAGACTGGAAGACATCTGGTTTCTCTACTGTGTATCATTGTGACAGAGACCAATTTAGATGCTGTGGTGGCTTTGCCTACAGTGTTACACAAGGTCCTAAGCAAGCCAGGGAAACTTGAGATTTGGGGGGGGGGTGCATTTTGTTCTCACAAGCATGAATGGGCACGGCTTGCTCTCGTCACATATGGTTCATAGACATTACCCTGAAACCTGAAACCCTGGTTGAGTGTAAACTAGCCTGCGCATCAAGCTAAATGTTCTTTAGTTTGTTTGTTGATCTTCAAAAGTGTGAACTTTGCATTATCATGGCATTTTTATGAGATTGTTTGAAAATGGTCTCAAAATGACAACATCAATTGTTTAGTGCGATATAATCATTTATCGCAATAATTTCTGAGACAATTAATCGAGTGGCAAGATTTTTATCGTGACAGGCCGAGTTGGGGGCACTAAGTTCTACCCAAGGATATAAGAAGTGGATTGATAATCTGTGGCAACAGGTTTGGTGGAGTAATGAATTCTCCTCAGAGCCCAGATTTTAACATTATTGAAGCAGTGTGGGATCATTATGAGAGGGCAAATAAATAGCAGAAAACGCATCCAAAGAAGAGCTTTGAGAAGTCTTACAAGATGCCAGGAGACATTTCAAATGTTAACTTTTAAAAACTTATTTTATGTACAATTTCTCAACGTTGTTCCTTTTTCTTTGCACTGTGTGAATACACCTTTTAATGCCTTTTGGTGTCCAGCTGTCTAAAACACTTTGATCCTACATCCACATGGATGCTCTCTGACTGTAAAAGCTTAGGCTATCTCTGGTAGATCACAAGGTGTTTTGGAGATATTTTGAGATTCTGGGAAGCCTTATCCAAAGCACCTCAACAATCAATATATCAAAGAAAAAGGTTATCTGGTTAAAGCCCCAAACATTAGATGCACAAGTAGAAAAGGGATATTAAAGGAGGAGTTCTGGATAAAAACATCAAATTTCTCCTCAGATTCTCATCCTCATAAATCATTTTCTTCTCATGTTGCTTTTGGAAAGCTGCCTCTTCTGGTTAACGTTTCTTGTTTGAAAATCAACCTCAGCATTATTATAAAACAAGAAAAACATTGAATTATTTATTTATAGTGTTTTTATATCTAACAGCATATGTTCAGGATGATCCAACAGACCCATCATATCACAGTGATTACCATGTATTTCTCTGTGAGGAATCCATATGGAGTGTACCTGTATTCCTTCACACATGCCGCCTACGCTTGTTTCTCACTTTCTGTTTGTTTTTTTTCCTCTCGCTTGCTGTCACACAGCAGTATCTTGGACGTTTGCTGGTTTACAGTCTCTCCACGCCTGTAACTAGATTAGAGATGGAAGAGTCTGGTATCAAAGCTCACATTTGCTTTGGAAGCTGTGAGTGGGAGCAGTTTCCAGATGCAAAAACAATGTGGTCACTCAGACAGATTTGCAACAAGGGCTGCTGCCACTGATAGCACATGCTCAACCCTGCAGACTCAGTCTGCTTAGTGTCTCAGTGACATGTGTTGTACACTGTACAAACCGCTGATAGGACAGTGATGGAACTTCTTCTTACTACAGTGGGAGGGTTTCTTTATCCTAACATCAGCTCAGTTTACTTCTTAGATAAATGATGAGCTTGGTATTACTGCTTAGTGCTGACCTTCTGTGTCCTCAGACACTGTATGTGCAGTCATTCTTACGATGTGACAAGCAGACTGTCCAATAGACTGTAAATGATACCAAATGTACGAAGATCATCCTGAAGCTCAAACTTTATTATTTTAATACGGTATGTGTAAGTAGCGTGTACTACTATTTAATGGAATTACAAGGAGTCGGTCCTTGTTGGATGTACCTTCAGAGTGCATTATAAAAGAAATACTTCTACATAAGTATGCACTAAAAATGAGATGCTGTTGTCACAAATCATCTTTGTCCATTGTAACAGTGATGGAGGTGCTTTTTAAATAATTCAAGAGAAAAACAATCAAAACTATTTTACCTAAAAGTTGGAGTGTGTAGGAAAATTAAAGGTCAATGACAAAAGATGATTTTGTTAAAACAGTTGGTTATGTTATTAGATTGATTAGCACTATAGGCATGTGCTATCATTTTACCTACTGTGTCTCTAAATAGAGAAACAACTAGTACAAGCTTATTTTGAGAAGTGCTAGAGCACTGTTTTGGGTAAGTAACACCTTAAAAGGACTGTAGTAAAATACAGTAAACATGGACACAATGTTGAAGTAGCTTTAGTGCCATCATCACTCAGCTGAAATCTCTGGATCTGGATCGATGGCATCATGTTTATGCCGGGAAGGATTTTAGAAATCACTAGAACTTGCCATAAATAAGACAGGAGATGTTTTTTTGAGCTTCTTTTCATAGCTTTTTGTTCCACACAGGTTTTAAATGTTTTTTTTTTCTTTTTTAAAATTTGTTTAACTTTCAGTCAAACTGAGTCCATGCAGCCAAAACCTCCCACCGACAGCAGGTTGTTTTAATTCAGCTGTACTCAGACTACAGAGAAGCTCAAAAAGCTAATCTTGCTCAGCTTTACACTAATGTGGGCACAGGGAATTTGTTTTGTTGTGTGTTTGATTTTGTTGGTCCTCCTGAACTACAGGAGGATCAACAAAACCACAACCTACCAGTTATCTACCAACCGTTGTGGTCTGATTCCAGGCTTCACACAGTTTCCTCGGGCAAGACACTGAACTCTGCTTTGTCTTTTGGGGGATGTGTTTGTGTGTGTGATTGGACATGCAATGTAAAGTACTGCTCAACATGACTAGAAAAGTGTGATACAAGTACCATTCATTTATCATTTCATTTGTTAACTATTAAAAGAGTTTAGTCATATTAAAGATGTATTAAAATCAAACAAATAAAACCAAATAAACTTTTTATTTGGCTTCTATAGATGGATTAATATTAAAATACATTGTCCTCCCTACTTATTTACACAAAAATGCACATTTGTAAAACAGAATCAAAAGAGCATAACTAACATCAATATATCGCTGTGCGTTTGTAAGTCTTGACGTTAGTGGTTGCCAGGGGCGACACAGTGTTATTGAAAGAGTCTGATGTTTGACTTGGTGGACGAGAATAAAAAATGTGATATCTGTGTTAAAAACTGTTGTTTTTCTTAGCTGTCTAAAATAGATTACATTGCAAAAGTAATTAATACTTACAGAAATGTTATGAAAGAGTTTTAAATGAATATTTCTTGAAAAAAGTTACAGAATTACAATTCAGGTCTTATCACCCAAGTTTGGTTTTCCAAACCCTCTCATTTGTCCTGAACCATATACCCAAGTGGATGAATCTGTTTCAGCATATCAAACTTGATAATGTCAGGCTCATTGTGGTATTTGTGTCTTTATCCGCTGTTTATCACAACCATAAACGCACATTCTCATGTTGAATTTCAAACTGTGTTGCTGTGATTCAACAGTAGCTCAGAAAGATGATTACAGATTAGTGCTGGTTTGATCTGACAGACAGTTCACACGATAATTACAGACAGGATCTGAGATAAAACAGAACACTGCTACTCATAGAAGAACCTCATGGTAATGAAAAATCCATCACACATGGCTGTGTGAGTTATTTTCAATAGATCTGGACAAAAGACTGTCTTTACAAGCTGTACATGGAAAAGAGTCGTGCACGCGGACCTGAAATGTGCCCAGAAATTCAGATACAACACAAACAGGCTCATCAGTAGCACCACAGACAGTGTTGTTTTACTTTCACACATGTGAAACAGCATGTTGGGAGACCGTTTCACATTAGCATCAGTTGAACTCCGTTTGTAAACCAAAACTGCCGTCTTCCTGTCACGTGGATTCAGTTACCCTCTTCTTCACCATAACCTTTTCTCACACAAGTTAAAGTAAGAAAGGCAGTAGAAGCAGGAAAAATAAAGTAACTTCCCATCTATAGTCTTAGTGTATTTTTGTGGTAGATCCTTTTCAGTCAGCTTTTGGAACTTTGCATAATCTATTAAACCTTGGTCTTTAGGTGTTCCCGGGGTCTGGTCCTGCTCACATGCATAAAATTTGGCTTCAATTTTATCAACTTAGCATGCTGACTAAGAGTCACCTTCATCACCTGTCTCAGTTCTAAAGAGCCTTCAGGTTGTGCTTACATGACCCGCTGCTGTGTATGTGGTCATTTCTGATCCAGACAGGCCAAAATTCCCGTAGAATGGGGAAAAAATATGGCAGTTCAATCTTTTCTTTTATTTTAAGGCTATTCCTACTGTTTGGCTGCACGTCTGGACCGGAGGGTGATTTACAAACTCTTTTTACTCTAAATACTTTTTTAGTAGAACCACACCCACAAATGCTAGTCAAAGTACAGACACACATGTTCATGTGTACACATGTAGATAGAGCCTGTTTTATTCAGCAATGTTGCTTGTCACAATTTTGCGACTTTGACGCTTAAAGGGTTCAAAATTTAATATGCAGACATTCTCTGCTAATGTACAAATGCTGAGACCGTTATCATGCTTTTTGTGTGTTGCAGCAAGGAAAACACACCTGGTGACTTATTGTTTTAAAGTGTTTGTAGTTAACACTGTACAAAAGTTGAAAAGCTTTGGGACTTTTGGCAGTACTTTTCATTTTTAAAATGACAGCACAAAGTTTTTACTGTAACATTTACACTTTGTGAATGGCAATGCGATCATTTGTTATTAATGCGATAAATGGATAAATGCGATTAATCGCAATCGCAAACATTTTAATTGTTGCACATATATTCATTTATTTGTTTGTTTAGCAGGAAATAAACTTCTTAAGTTAAGCTAAGTTAAGATACTAAAAAGTATAAATTCCAAAACATCAGAAAATGTAATGATTGCTCTGTATTCCACTGTATAGCATTTAAAAATATAGCTGTGTCTGATATGTCCACTCTTTGCTTCCATCAGAATATAAATACGCTTTAATTGCTTTTGTTAGAGAAAACACAGAGCATTTAATTGTCATGTGAATTAAAGTTTGTCCGTGAACAGATGTAACAAAAATTCCCATAACACCCACTGCGGTCACTGTGGAGCTATTAATGAATCTCTCTGTAAATCTTCTCTTTGTTTAGTTCTGAAAAATATATGTATAATAAAAGTGAGATGACAGCAAAGCTGCAGTAGTGGTTTGCACACATGCCTCAGCTCACCCTGCTAATCAGCTACCACACCAAGTCAGATCAGATTGTTTTGGCCTAAACCAATTTTCTTTACAATCTCAGCCCTGCCTGAAATTACCCCAGTAAGTGTGGCAAGAGGGAAAGGCTGTGATTTGATCCTCCTCACCTTGATCAGATTACACATTGGAATTAGTATAATTACAGCTCTCACTGATTAATGGGCAGGCTATAATAAGCGCTCTGGGTCTGAGGAGTGTGAACATGCTTGTGTATGTGCGATGAAGAAATGAACGGTTTGGCTTTTTCTTTCTTTTTCTTTTTTGTCAATCATGCTATGTTAACTCAGAAATACTTTTGCATCAAATAAAATGAACCCTAAGCAAGATTCTACGTGAGTTAATCAGCATTTTCCAGTTTCAATAAAATCATCCATCGCCTGCTGTATGACTAAAGGCTGGGATATGCTTGCTGTGTACACAAGCATTCACACCAGCATTCTTCACCATCTGTGTATATTCTTGCTTCAGCACGACGCCAACCAAAACACATGTAACTGGAGGTCAAATAAAAGAGATGTCAGTAAAACAAGCTCAGAGAGGCACTCTTATGAAAACAATCTGCCATGGTGTTTACCTCAGCTCACAATGCACGGGATGAGCAGCGTTTCATTTCCATTGTTCACAACAGGAGACTAGAAACTTTCTAAATCATGATCCTGTTAAAACAGACCCAGGATCAGCCTTTGTGGGACACTTTTTCAGTTAAAATTTAGTGTTAATATAAATTATTTTTCAAAACATTCATGAAAGCAAGCGCTGTGCTTAACATCAAACTGGGATACCACATTTATAATTTACCACAAATTATGGCTGAACAAAATATATTTCTGTTGTACCGCATTAAGAACAAGTGCAAAATTTGTGATAAACACAATGTTGTAAACACTTACAGATAACGAGATGCACGATGCAATCCTTTTTGAGCACCTGAGATTATCATCATGTGTTGAAACAATTTCATTAAAGAAGTGTTCTGCTATGATGATGCATGCTTTCCAGCCCTAATAAGGTCTGTCATCCAAAGATGAGCTTTGGAGCTGGTAGGGTTGGCTTAAGAAAAACAATAAATGGTTTTCACTAAAAACTAGTGATTTTAAAAGAGTAGGAGTTCCCCATCATATACCTGCTGCTGTATATCTATTAGCCGAAAAACTGAAGCTGCAGGAATTGATTTTGTCCCTTCCTTTATCTTTGCATACAGGTTGTGGGTAGTAGCAGTAGCAGAAGTAAGGTCATTTAGTGGAAGTCTTCTAAATACAGTCCTGCTGACTGTTGACATGCTGGTGAGCGTTGACCTTCGACTGTACACATGGTTTATTACACCCAGATGTCTGCAGTTAGGCTGTAGGATAGACTGCTGGTTGGTCGTTTGACTGCTACATGCTAAGGTCAGCTTGCGGTTTGCTGACAAACGACAGTTGCATCGTCTTGAGTAACAAACTTGTTTGCATATTTCAATCCATTACCTAACAAGAGTCCAGCTAATAAAACTTACATTAATAGTTTACCTGATCCCCGTGTCATCCTTGCAAAACAAAAGGCAAACACATACATTTTCTTTAGCCATGTTATTGTGCAAGCGGTGTCTGAGATGTGCAGTTTCTGCTCAGATGAACCCCCCCTCCCCCTCCCAAACGAGGTGGCAGTCAGCACAAACCAGATGGATGGTGTGGAGTTGCTGGAAGGGAGAAAGGGAGCGATAAGAGATCGAGCTGCAGGGTTTCAAATATTAATAGAGATGGAGTATATATCAGACGTGGTGCATGCATGAGCTGTTTGTGTCCACTCCAGGTTTTCAACAAGCTCAGCACCCCCGACTGCCACATATTAAGCATCTCAGTCAAAGAATAGTGGTAGTCAAGCAGAATGCAAATGGATGGAAAGGTAGATTACTTAAAGCAGTAATAAAGTCTTCTTTTGAGGTCAATTTGTATGGTGTTTTACATCAAGAGGTTTCTCTAATGTAGAATAACAATGTCTTTATCTGACATTACCAATTCATATTGGAACAAAACCAAAGATACATATGAGTCCAGTTACACGGATTCTCTAAGCTTCAAAACAGATGCATATTTTCAGTGTCACTGCTGTATATATGTTAGATACAAAATGGAGCCAAATGAGCCTGTAATTCCGATATCACGGATATCAGCGAAGTTTGTCACCAGATCTAATACCTGTGCTTCAGCAAAGTTTCGGATAGTTCTTTTTGTGGTCTAATGGAGTAAGTCCATAGATTCTTACAGTCGTCACAGATGTTGCTATGGGGTTCATCCAGCAGATGGCAGTAATGAGTTCACTGTCGTTTTGATGGTAGTTGACAGCCGTTATTTACAGGTTACTTACAACCATCCAAAAGAGGAAAAGTTGAAACATAATTGTATTTTTGTCATTCTCAGCTACTTCTTTGTCTTTTTCTGGTCATTTTTATTGGGCGATTTCTGTGTGAACTTCTTCCTGTTTCTCTTCTTCTCTGGTTTTTCTTTTCGCCGCTTCTATATGGGCTATAATACTCAACCCTGCCTCCATAATTTCTGGTGTTATTGATCCGCCGTCTGCATAGAGTGACAGATCTGCAAGGACTCTGAAAACGCACCAAATTGGGGACGTTTTGACAGAAGACGGACAAAACTGGCTTTCTGTCTGTGTATTTGTCATTTTGTGTTGAGCATAAATGGACCTTTTAGAAACTGCAGACATTTGGCCTGGGTGAAAACTACTAATATTGTTCCAAAGGATGTGTTTTAACAAAGTTTTTTATTTTTATAAAGCACATTTTGCACACTATTGGTCTCCAGTTAGTTTTCTTAAGTGTATATTATATTTCTACTTTCAAAGCACTTTGGTTTTTTGTTTGTATTTGTTTTTAATCCTTTGCTGCTAAGCTCTGCTTCCCTCCATCATACTAGCAATCATGATAACATTAGCATAACATTCCAGCCATAATTGGAGAGCGATGTAGCGTAGCTCCGTCTTCGATGCCATTTAGAAGCAGTTGAACCGCAGAAGTAATAAAATGTACAAGTCTGATCTCCAGTTTTATTTTTTCTGTCTCTTTTTATTTTTTGGAAGATGAATTAGCAGAGATGTTGTCAGTGCCATAAGCAGTGGAAGCAGGAAATTTACACACTCAAGGTTTCATTTAGTAAAACAGCCAACGTGCCTTATTCACACGTGGATCGAGCTAATGCACATAATGCACTAATGACGAGGACTGTCTAAAATTAGCAGCACATTATTATCTGTTTTTCTTTAGGCTAAATACATTTGTGGATCCACTTCTATTCAGTAAAGACTGTAAAGACATCTTTAAGACTAGTGTATGACCTTATGCAATGTAGAGCCTTCTGACCCTTTGTGTGACATTTAAAAACAACAGGAAACAGGAAGTAGAGAGAGGGAGACGCTATCTGGAAAAGTTTCCACAGGTCAGGATGTGTTGGAAGTGCAGGTCATGGATGTGCTAGTTCTGCTCAGAGCTTACAGTATAGTTATACACACTAACAGGATAAAATAACCTCGGCATAAAGTCATGATCATTTTATTTAACAGTGAGTTCAGCAACTTTACATAAATGCAAAGAAGCAGGTGTAAATGCAGCAATATAAAGGAACTATACTTACTCAGCACAGATCAAACTGATTTGGTTTTGAATGATTGAATTTGTGTCCTGGTGTATTCTGTTGTATACTTCCTGTCTCTGTTGCACCAGGTTCATTGTTCTCGTTGTCACATTTGCTACTTGTTTTATCATCAGTCCATCAGTTTATAATCTCCCTGCTTCCCTTCGTTTATTTCTTGTATTCTGCGCTATCATCTGTCATCTATTCAATATTCCAGGTTCTTGCACATTCTTCTTTTGTAACTTTTATAGATTATACGTAATAAAGGTTTTATATTTGCCTGCCTTCTTGTCCTGAAACATAGGCCCTTACAGATGTAATTTTTATACCTGTTTCACTGGTTGCACATCAGCTATTCTGCTCAACACTGTCTCTGTGGTGTCTCGTTGCTAAGTACACTTTCCTGACTAATTAAAATCTGAAAAGACGTAATAAAGCCCCAATCGATGCTTCCCAGGGACGCACTGCATTTTCCCTGTGATGCATGATACATTGTGAACGACTTGTGTTTAAAATCACAGGAACTAGAAGCACAGACATTATCTCTGCACACACAGTATGGTGACATTGTAGTTTAGCCGCTACCGCAACAACAAGCCTCTCCTCGCAGGTTTTATCTTTATGATGAAAGATACAAACTTTAAAGTAAGGCCGGGGACGTCTTTTGGACACATAGGGTTGATTTGGCGGTGTGCACTCGTCAAAACGTCCCCAAAAACACCCGCTCTGGGTGCGAACATGGAACGCACCCTACTACATGCTCTGAGCGCGCACCAGAACATATTCCGACACGCACGTGCTACAACCTTCTGTTGTCATGAAAGTTGATCCAAACGTCGTTAGCACGTGGCTCTCTGCTATAGCTGGCAGCCAAATGAGTATAAAAAGATGGAAGTCATAACCCCCTCAATCTTTTTTTGTTCTCGCTTTGTTTTTCTGTTGAAGTAGTCCTCGTTTCACTCGCGGGCCTTCATAATTTCTGTTCAAATTCAACTAAAAGCGACAAGCAAGTGCAGCACAAGCATAACGCAGGCTGTCCTTACATCACAGCAGATTGTTCTTAGCCGATGATGTTAAATCACCGAGTGCCTGGAACCAGATGATTCACATTTGGCAACATCACGCTCAGCATTTGTCCTCAGTGCTGGTGTGTTCATGAAACAATTTTTTTGACATTTAATGAATGAAATGGGAGGATATTTCACTCTTTATTGGAAGGCAAATATGGGAAAAGTGTCTGATTTATCACCCCATAAGTACTGTTTTAACTTTAAACCATTTCCCAGCTGCAGTCCTCTCCACAGATTTGTTGTCTCAGTAGTCTGTGTGGAGTGTTGCAATGTGCAACGTGTGTTTTACCGGCTCCATTCAATGAATAATATTTGCAATCAGTTGCGATGGCGCGTTCTCCCTGAGGCGGTGGAGCCCTTTCAACACAACTGCGTCATGGCATGAATTTGCTGTCACATTTTTCTGGAATGATCTTTATTATGTAAGAACTGAAATAAGAGGAACAGCGAGGCCAAACTGACATACTGCTACACACACACACACACACACTCAAAGGCTCCAGCTGGCTGGCTGGCATTGTTGTGGGAGCCCTGCTGCTTCGACAAGACGGTTGCTAATATACTTTTTTTTAATAGCAAAATTTTTTATTTTGAAATTAATTTAAAATTAAAAAAGGTAGTTTCATATTTTTTTTAATTAATTTTATTTTTCAGCTTTGTGTGTGACTCTGCAATAAACGCAGCTATTCAACGATCAGCCAGGGTCACTGCTCTGTGATTTAAAGCGGGTCGACGTTGCAGCGCACAGACGACACGCTAGCTCTCTGACACCGGGACCGCGTGGCTGTTTGGCGTCATGCTGCTCAGCTCCTCTGCCACAGAAAGGCTCCTTCAAGCCTGTGAAGTTTGCAGATAAAATTAGCACAGCAAATTAGTAATGATGAGTCACTCATTATCATCCTTGTGTTGGCAGGAGGTAGCTTGTTGTGGGCTACTTTGCTTTAGGTCTTGCAGGAAAGTAAAGGAAATGTGGAACATCAGTCTGTTTTAAAGTATGTGTGCTCAGTTTGCAGTAAAAATGCTCATAGCAAGAGAATCAAGCTGCTACTGGTTTAGTTTGCATATATTGAAACCAAATGAGGACAGAGTGAATTCCTTTGGGTAACTTTAAGATGGCATCTAATCACACTTCATTCAGCTGCTGTCATTTAATTAAAGCATAATGCTGATGTTGCTGTGAAATATCCCCACTAACTTCCTGGTTTTTGAGGCAAATTGTCGTGGGAAACTTCCTGGTTTCTGAAAGTCTCCCCCTTTGCCAGAGTTCAAACGTATGCACTGTTTTATGCTACGTGTTGTTTTTGGTTGAAAACCGGCCCATTTGTGAGTGCACTGTTGCCCTATAAATGATAGATTGTATAAAATGACAAATGGCCTCCTCTTGAATGTTGCATGTGGAAAATGGCAGGAATTTGCTAGCTTGTTTAAGTGCACCTCGAAGCAGTCAGATGGCGTTATGCACCGTCGGTTGACTGTTGACATCATTGCTGCCTTGTTTCAGCTGCAAAGTTGATCCTCTGTTGTTGACCGTGCAAATCCTGTTTGAGTGGACCATCATTGTTCCAGTGCCCCCATCATCCTCACGCCGGATAAATGGATTTCTCTCTCTCTCTCTCTCTCTCTCTCTCTCTCTCTCTCTCTCTCTCTCTCTCTCTCTCTCGCTCGCTTGTTTTTTGTTTTTGAATGAGCATCATTACTTCAGCGTATCCTTTTGTGAGGTTAAAAACATTTAGAGCAGCCATAGTCTGCATCGAGTGAGTAATATGAGCAGCTCGGGTGAGCCAATTACTGAGGGTGTGAGCAAAACTACAATAATAAATAAAAATAGCCTTGGCAGCCTGTGACCTCATTGTCTGTTTATGTCAGAAATGCCTCCACTTCTTTCTGACTCTGCCCACCTTTCTGATCTTGTTTTGCCCCTTAACGTAAGTTCAGTGCAACAACACCACATTCTCCCGCACTAAAGTAGAGCGCTGAAACCGGCGTGTCATGCTCTTAACCGGAGGACTTTATGCAATAAATCACACCTGCTTCAAATGGTCAGTATTTAGTTTCAAATGTTTATTCTGTTTTTATTTACGCTGTGTCTCTGGTTTCATTGTGTCACCATTGCAGCATGTTAGGAAACTTGTTATATAAACATGGCCTCCAGCATTTTACCACAACAGCCTCTCAGTAGTGATCTATAGTACACACACACAGTGCGCAGCGCCGGCTGTCATTCACGTTCTGAGATTTAGAGCGTAAATAAACAGATTCAAAACAAAACTAGAAGGAAACGCATGTGTTTGTTTTCATAGAAAACAAGAAAAAAATGTGCCACTGAAGTCCACGTTGGTTTTACTGTCAGCAGATCTACCCATAATGCTTTGTAAAGCACTGGGAAATGTCTCTTAGGGCTCCAAATTACCTCTCACATCTGTCGCTACTCTTTGCCATGAATAACTCAACACCACGCACAAAAGTGCATGCACACACACAAACATATTCACAGTAAATGCCAAGAGTTGGGCCATTTGAATTGATTAGACTGTCATAAGTCATGATGATGTGCTTAAATGGAGATGATCAGGGACATTTCTCCAGTTAACTGATCTGTCAGTTATAAGCAAAGAGAAAGGACGTTACTGACATGGTGGGTGATTCATTCCCCACATCATAGTTTCTGAAACAGAGTACGCACAGACAACACGGGCTGGATCTCGTTGCCACAATGCTGATCAGAAGGAAACACAAAGTAGCTCTAAGTGAGCCCTGCAGTTTAGGAGAGACCGTGCTCTGAAGTTTAATGTGTTTGTTCCTGTCGGAAGTGAAGCGTCCATGCCTGACAAAAGAACTTGGAATAAACAGGCTGGACCTCCAGAGACACCATTACGAGGGGGAAGTTTCCCCCACTGCAGCTCCACCATGTTTTTAAGGCACAATTAGTGATTTTTTTTTAACAAATTTCCTGTTTGTGTTGAGTTGTACATAGATGATGAAGGTTTCAGTGTTAATTAGTCTGTTAAATACACAGCTAGTACCTTCTCACTACCTTTCATTACCCCCCCCCCACTTTCAAAAAAGAAAAAGGGTCCTTCTACTCAACTTATTCTTTGTGTTTGTCTTTTAATAGTCGTAATAACAACAATTGTTACTATTTTATCCTTAACTTATTATCGTTGTTATAACTATTATTAGACTTTTCCCTCTAATTTAAAACATTATTTTGTTTTCTACCTCTCACTTTGTTTATTAGAACTATTATTTTCATTTTTATGACAAATAGGATTTTAAGAATATTTTTATATTTTATTTTTATTATTAAAATTATATTGTTGATTTTATTTGCTGTTTCTCTCTTGCTTTTTCTTTCCTCATGTTTCTCAGTCATTATTATTCCACTGAAAAAGGAAAAATCAAACCTGATGTGGTACTTTGTCAGACATTTGTATGGCACACAAGTACGGCTGGGCAATAACAAAAGTGTTAATAAATAAAAAATATTAATAAATATAGATAATTATACAAACTAATAGAAACGATATATGTTAAGTGCATTTTTGGCTTTTTTATAGTAAAGCTGTGCATCTTCACTGGTCTCATAATTTGATTCACTACAATCATCTCATCTTTGATTTGATTCAGAAAAACATCACAATGACTCAGAAACACTGCACATTAATACTGTTAATACAGTCAGATAATGATGGTGATCTTTGTTGCCCTGATAGTGAACATTATTATTATGTTATAATTGTTATTTTAAACTTCATCATTTAACTATTGTTCCATTGCCGGAAAGAAAAACGTCTCTCTTGTGGTGAGATTTTTTATAGTGATGAATTGTGTTTTGTCCTCTTAGACTTTCCCAAGTCAATTCAGTCACAATATGGAGGAAATTTTCCTGTAAGTATTTTAGTCTAATTGTAACTGAACACAGATAATACTGTCCAGATAAGTTGTTTTATTCTCTTTAGTTAGTTTGTGCATGCTAACTGCTGGCCAACCACTAGTTTTAGCCTTAAGCTAACTCGTAGCTTTTTATACATTTTGATGTGCAGCATTTCTTCATTTCACTGAGGCAATAAATGTATGTCAATAAGACATATTTTTTGTATAAATCATTTACAGTTTTACTAATTAATTGTTTAAAACCAGTTTCAGCCTCAGATCTTATTATTGTACTGGCTACATGATGGCCTATAATGACAAAGGATAGAGAACTCAGTTTATTTTAAACATTTTATTGAGCCTTTATTTCTATCACAACACACGTCTATCAATCGATGTATATATTGTTATTGAATTTTCGTCTAGCCCTGTTTTATGGCAGTCGTGATTAGAAGTTCTGGTTCTGCGTGGCTGCAGAAATATTTTTCAAACCTTTCTCAAAAACACACATTAACTTACTCGTACAGTACACACACACACACACACACACACACATACATAACATACACTGCAGCCTCCTACACTGAATAAATTTAGAAAATTGGCTGAGAATGGTGCAACCATGAATAAAATCAATAAAACTGTTTTTTTGTGTTTCACAGCAAGGAAAAATAAAATAAGATTTTTTTTCAGAACTTTTTGCTGCATTTAATATTATAAAGAGAATTAAAACACCAGTATGTATAGAAACTCAGTGTTACACTTTTTATGAAAACCTGAAAATAGATGATCAGGGGATTCAACTGCTCAGTTTCTGAGAACATGTATTAATATTATCTGTTGTTAAATCATTTGCTGTTCTGACTACTCACAGCCTCACAGCTCCTAATAGTAAATGAAAAGAACTCTGTGGTTTTTGTGGAATATCCTTAATAAAATGTTTCTAATCTGAAGTACCATGCAGTGCTACAAACTGTTGTTTAGCTCTGTAGAGGGTTCAGTAGGGATGGGCATTTTTAAGGTTTTATTTTACTGTTGGATTTAATTTGTTTATTTTTGGTGTTTACTTTGCATAACACGTGTCCATTACTGAAGCAGCATCAACAAAAATCTGCTCGGTCTTTTCATCTGAGGCATTTTGGTTTCTATTCTAAAATAGTAACCCTTATGTAACCAGGGCCCTTACATGGTGAAAGGAGAAGTCCTTCTGCTGCAATATGGCTTTCAATCTTTCTCAGAGTGCAACCGCTTAACAAAGGCCAAACAGATGAAAGGAGCAAAATAGGAAGTTTTCCTGTCTATTTTCTTTTTGGAAAAAGAGCAGCAGATACTCTATAGGTAAAATAATTTGGATTATTGGACATGGCTCGCGTTTTCTCTAGTATTACCACACTTTTTGCATCATTTGCTTTTTTCTTTTTCAATTGCCATGGCTACCTCCCTCCTACAGTCATCCAAAGGCATTTCATCAAAAAGCAGCCAGAGAGCAAGTCAGACCAGCTTAGTTCACCCGTCACCAGCACAGCCGGCCTCAGGCAGGCGCAGACAGATGGCAATCCCAGGAAGATCTGTAGCCATCATACCTCACCGATACCGACTCACTGCTTACAGTTGATGGATGATTGAACAGAACAGTGTGCTTTAAAGATAGTCTCATCTTCCCTCTAACCAGCTGCAGAGGAAGACATCCAGGAAGAAGCTGCTGTACTCTAATGGCAGCTAGGATCTGCATCAACAACATTCAGTCATCTCCGTCTTAAACAGAACTAATTATGTGCACTTAAACCAAGTTTTTCTTGGTGCTTGTCAGGCAAGCAGGAGGCCGCTTTGAAAAGGAGACAAAAGAGATGTCACATCTTTGCTGCTATTTGTTTTCAGTGTTGCACAAAGAAGCACAGGTTAGCTTAGCATCTTCATTCACATTAGAGTTAAATCCACTTTAAAGACATGAAAAAGGACCAAAGTCAATGGCTGGTTTATTCTTATTTTTATTTAAAATCTTCTGTCATGTAAATGTTTATTCCTCACTAAGTTAATAACAATCATTCTGCACAATGCTCGTTAGCTTGTCCGGTCGTTTCCCACGCTCTATCTTCCGTACAGCCTGGACAGGTCGCCAGTCCATTCACAATTATTTTGTTATGGGAAAGTTGGGGAAAAAAAAACATGTAATTGTAGTTGTAGTCACGATTTGACTTGTTTTAGCTGCAAATAAATTCAAGTGAGTGTTAACAGTGTTGAGTGGAAGGCCTGGAGCAGCAGGGGGTCAAATAGACATCACTCAGCAACATCTCGGTGGAACTAATCCAGGGAGGAAGGCTGCTGACAAGGAGTTGTTAAATTGACCCGCCCACGCTAACAGCTAGTAGCTTTCCAACATTGCTCCTCCTTTAATTCCCCAAAGTGTAAAACAAAAACCAGAGGCTTTATTCTTATGAAAGGCATGGAGAGGAGGTTGCTGCTTTTCTGCAGCACGGTCCCCGAACTGATATCATACCTGTGAAGAAAAATATTACAGTCCAAATCCCAAACCTGTGTGGTAAAATAGTCAAAGGCTACATGCTGAAGGCCATGTTGCAGTAAGTACTCAAATTCTTTTGAATCATCCTTATCCACCGTCTGCTTTCAGAGGATTAACCTTTGCTGCTTTTGATTTGTCTTTAAAGTTGTACAGAATAAAAGATTAATGAGAAAAGAGGAGGAAAACCACTGATAAACAAAGAATGTATTTTAAAAAATCCCTTTGAGAGATTAAAGCTCACCAGCTGTTGACTCATGACTTACAAGCATCTTCTGAGATGGCGACAAGAGCCTAAATAATTCCTGGGATTATAGTTATTCCTTGCCTCTCGCCTGTTAATTGTTGGGACAGGCTCCAGCTTCCTGCGACCCTGAATGGGATAAAGCGGTATAGAAAATGGATGGATGAAAGTTCTGTCCTGTCCTGTTTGAAGTTCTACTGAATTACAATTAGCAACATCATCTTTACAGCCAAACACTAAAAAGATGATACAGCCATTTTTGATCAATTATTTAATTAGAAATCTAAAAGTTAACATAAATATCATCTTTTTATGAATAAGCACTTTGTTTTATGGCAGGAACATGTCAGTACCACAATGTGTCATCAGTTTCTCCAGCAGTTTGCTACCCATCAGGAAAAATCCCTTCAAATCATTCACTTCTGGTGTTTCAAGCAATGAACATAAAGACATGGATGGTTCCTAACCTGAGTCCTGACCTCAAGCTGATGTAATTCTTCTGTAGTGAATCAGAGTGGCGACTGTGATCCCGGCCTTCTTATTTAACTCCATGCCTGATCTTACAAATGCACAGCTGGAAGAAAAGTCAAAACTTACTATGAACACACTCCCTTTCCTCGCTGATTGATTTCCTGGACGAGTTATGGCAGGAAAAGGTGTGATAAGTCTGTATTAAACCCCAGCAACACCCCTGTACACTCACATGTTTGGTACATTGTACAAAAACCTACATCTTCCTCCATCCTGCATCTCGTCTTTTCTCTAAGCTCCTTCCAGTCAGTAAGAGTCAGTCTGAATTTAGAGTATATCTGCTCGGTACCTTCTTTCTTCTTTGTGCATTCCTATGCTAAATCAACCATGCTGCTAGTTGCTGTGCACAGTGCAACAAACAGCCATCACATGATGTTGTGGGAAGAAATGCACAACACTGCTGGTCAACATTGGCTCCATAAATGCACACAATAAATGTCACTGTCATCAAAACAAGATAGAACCACATATTTCTAATGATGAAAATTTGTATAATATAACTAGTGTGTACAGCTAGATTTCACAAAACATAAAGGGCAAAGGAAGAATGTGGCAGTATAACCTCTTGGTTATACAGTTGGTGTTAGTGGCAGGGTAGGCTTGAAACTCTTGCTTTAGAACTGCTATGCTAGTGAACAGAGCATCGTCTCATCACAATGTGGAAGTGGATGTCGCATGTTTGCATAAGCTGGTCATCCAGCAGCAGGTCTTCTCCGAAATGGTTTCTTTTTCATTTTCTTTTATTTTCTTTTACCAGGTATAAGACGTAACCTACTTTACTGGATCCTCACATTTCATAGTATCATTTAATCTGCACACACACACATGTGAACACAACATGCTGTGGCCTACTTTTTGAGTACCTCTGTGGTAATCCTATCCATGGCCAGTGAATAGACGTGGTACGGGAAAGCCTATGTTGCCATTGTACATCAGAGGGGCTTTGAGAAAAGACTGGATGTAATAAAAAGGCGGTGCTTAATGAGCTTTAACTTCACATTTCTTGCCTGTGAGAACTAACGATGATGAAGTAACATTTGAGTGAATGCAAAACTATATAACACATTTAATAATTAATTTACACATCCTGTAGTAATCACAGTGGTGCATTTGTTGGGACAAAACATACACTTTTCCACTCGATGAAGACTCGAGTGGCTGCACTAAATACCTGCTCCGGGCGATGATGATGATGCAGATGTTACCTAGTGGCTTCACGCTTTCTTCCGCATGTGTCTCTGTGTGTTTGCACCCACTAACCAGCTGTGATGACCAGCTGCCTGCTTCACCAAGGCCTTGGCATCTTCCCAGATTGTTGACCCAGATAGGCATGCCAAAAGACATGCAGGCACTCTCTCAGATATCTTCTCAGAAATGTGTACACCTGTGTGGGCACAATTCACAAAGCCCTACTTGGACGGTGCCACCAGAGCAGGTGAAGCAGAGAAGGAGGACTTTTTATGTCTCATGTTACTAGATGACCTTAAATTTTCCTGATGCTGCAAAGTTTTCTTACAAAGGGATTTTTTGGGGTGAAGGAGAAGCAACGTGTTTGTTCTGTAGGATAGACATCCCTTTGCATGTGCATACAGGAGTCTGTCAGTGTTATTACATAGTCGCAGCGATTTGAGCTGACCACAGTTATTTTGCACAAAAGTTAGGAATGTTTCCTTTCACTTGTAACCAGGTGGCTGGATTAAAGTCACAGAAATGTCATGATTTTGTCTGTTTCTATATGCTTTTCCATAGTTTATGCCTGCTTCTTCTGCTACGGTTTAGTGGGAACCACTGTTTATGTGATGGTATTTAACTGCTAATATCCTTCAGCTATCATTTCCAAAAGCATCAGTTATGTTAGTGTTATGGATTTAGTTACAAAGCCAAACTCTGCAGCATCTCTGGGGGCACATTTTTGTTTTGAGCCAAATGTCAACATGGGGCCAAATAACTTGAAGGAGGTGAAGTGTTGAGATAATTAAAAAAAAAAGTTTTTGCTCAAAGTTGTTGAGACTTGTAATTCAAAACTTCATCCATCCATCTATTCATCCCCCATCCTGTCGTCATGGTCTAAGGGTTTTGCTTTAGTTCTCGGGTTTCTGCTTCAACTCTTCTTGGTTTCCTCTGTTCAAAGTTGTTCAGAATTGTTTTGTTGTTCAGTTTTGGCTTGTGTTTCTAATTATCCTGCCTTCGGAGCACTTTTGGTTTCAATAATTAATCTTATTTCTAACATCCATCTGCCTCCTGCCGCAACACTCTTTATTTGGGTCCTTCTTTTTTTTATCCCCATGACAGTTTAATCTGGCAATGAATGAAAGAACATTTGAAAGAGTATTTTTACAGTAGGTGTGGCAATCAGCTATTGTGTGACATGAACAGGTAAACTAAACTGAATACACAAGACCCTTCAGTAACCCTTCAGAAAATGGGAATGGAAAAGATGTCAACAACTTAAGCTGGAGTGAAAACTAAACGCAAGGAATCTAAGAACTCATACATCTAGTCATCCAACCATATATATGTGTGTGTGTAGGTGTGTGTGTGAGAGAGAGAGAGAGAGAGAGAGTATATGTAGAGCTGTGAATGTGCATCAACAACTCGGCCACCTAAAAACATTTGACTTGGTTCACTTCAACTGAACCAAAAGCAGGAAGTAGACTGCAAAACAGAGGTTGTCCACAATAACTAATAGATGAGCAAATGTTCTTGTTTTCTTTGTCTCTTCTTTTTCTTGAGTAATTCTTGATGCAGGGCAACGTTGGGCATGATGGGGGAGAAGGTTTGGTTCATTTTAGTGCAGTGAGCACAACCCAGAGACGTTTGGTGTTACAAAATCATGTAAACCCAGTGTTTTCATCTGCTTCAGCAGCAGGGATGCTAACTCTACTAGCTCAATTAGGAATAATTATGTCCTGAAAGGCAGCAACTTGGTCACAATAGTTACAGCGATCACAGTTAGCAGCTAAATCGCCACCAAATTTACAAAATATCTCCTGTTTTTAACTGTTGTCGATGCCCATAATAGCAACCATTGAATTTATGCATATTTCATAAAATAACTTTTCAAACGTGAATCATAAACCTGAGATGCATTTTAATGATTGACTGAAGTAACATGACCAATAGCTTGACATCTGGCTGCTTTTCTGTATCAAATGCAAAGATGATAAGGCCAAAATTAAAATATTCCCCAACCAAAACTGAGGAGTTTTACCACATCTGACCTCCTGGTAAATACTAAAGCGGAAAAGCATTAAATGTGAGATGATATAAAATGTCAGGCGGTCATTAATAACACAGATCCGCGCTGACTGCAGGATTTAAATCCTTCACCAAAAACAAAGTGCCAGTTTGTTCTAAAAATAATGTGTTTCCCAGACGAGTGGTCTCTCGTGGTTGTGTAAGTAATGGCTGTTTAGTTTAAGTGATGTTATTCTGTCATGGACCCTCTACGAGTTGCATTTTCCTCCTTTGGTTGATCACACCGTGTTGGCAAGCTAAACTTTACTTTAGCAGCGTGAGTTTCCTACCGTAAGCTGCAACATTAAAACTTCCAGTGACGAGTGTGCAGTAATGGAAAAACACATTCCCTCCATTGTTTTTATTTTACTCCTGCAGCTTGTTGATCTAAAGTGGGCCAAAAAACTGAATCAGTACAACTTTAACCACAAGAGCCATGAGACGAGATGATCAGCGGCTGACCAAACGGCCCAACCTTGACTTTTTTTCTCGTCTGCGTGTGTTTGTAGGTGTTTCTCTGCAGTAACACGTGTGTGAGTGCAGTCATTATTCTCAATGTCACACTGCATTGCAGTGCAGTAAAAAGCTTTATGTGTGTTAGCGTGTGTGTTGTATAGCCTGCTATTTCAGCTCTGCAGCTACATCACATCACTACATCTTTCCCTGCTTCATTAACCCACTCATTTTTATTGCGTCTTTCTTTTCTTAAGCATGCCTCGAGTCTTCCGTCTTCCCTGCGAGACAGGAAGTATGAGGCGGGCTTAAAGGATAGATTAACTGAGGAGAGATTTGTTTGTCACAAGAAAAAAAAATGCTGACATGTTAGTTGTAACATCCAAGGTGGCTTCAAGTGAGAGGAAAGGTGCTTTTTCATGCAAACACTCATCCAAAGCTAATGAGCAACCTGTGTGTTTTTGTTTTGTGTGTGTGTGTGTGTGGGGGGGGGTAGAGAGGCGCACATGATCGTCTCATCCTCGCCATTTATCATCTCATCCATTTCCTGCTAAAACGTCCTTGAGCATCCTCTGATCCACTGCTTATTCTCAGTAGTTCTGAATTACGGCGTGGAGTAATTTGTGTTGACATCCCTCGGACTCGAGTGCGTGTCGTGTCCGGCATCTCGTTGTCTTCCTTCTAATAAAACCCCAATGTCGTGCTCTCCTGCAGATCTCTGGAAACTCACGTCCCTGTTGCAGAGTCCCTGCAGCTGGAACTTAACGCGCAACTTGGATTTTTTTGTCAGCGTTGCCATGACGACTTTGGATTTCCCTGAGATTGCTGTCAAAAAGCTGCTCGACTGAGACGGGAGCTGACATGAGGAACAACATGACAGCTGTGGGACAGAATCAAAATAGCTCAGCTTTATTAGTAGTCAGTGGAGCACCTTGTTTACTCTAAATTACACCAGAGTAGTACTGGAGTCGGAGGAGATGGGGTTCATTTTGCCAAAGAAGTTTATGTAATGATATCCTGCTCAGTTGTTTCTAGTAGAGTAAAGAATAAATTAAAAAAAAGGCTTTGTTGCTTGCAGTCTGCTGCCCTTCTCTCACCCTTCCCGTCTTACAGCGTGTTGGCTTCGCCCTTTCGGCGTCTGTATTACCAGGAAGGACAAACACAGAGCAGCTTATTGTTCTCTTGGTGCTTACATCAAGCACAAAAACGCATACACACACTCACTCACATTACTACTTGTCAATCTGCAGCCAAAAATTGGAAGCCACAGGCAGTGGAGCAGATATGTCCCAGATGGGAGAGCCTGAGGGCTGCTTAAAGAGGGAACCACACCCAGTAATAGAAGCTGATGGTCGACTTGGGAACCAGAGGCAACTCCCATTAGAAAATTAAGCCATTCATCAAGGTGGAGAGTCAAATTTTGGAAGCTTGGTGTTTGTAGATAATTTTTTGGCTCTTTAACATTAGAATCTAATTTTAGAGAAAATAGCCACCTTCTGTTTTGGCTTTTCACCCTCAGATCTCCCACCTACACTAGATGCAGCTCACAGCTTACTGTCTATTAGTGGTTCCACAGTTACATCACCAGAGAAATGCATCTACCTCTTATTTTTCCACCTGCGCTTGCACGTTTCCCACCGAACGCTTTTGCATCACTAGCTCCCACTGTCGGCGAGGGCGTAGAGGCCACTCGGCCTCTCTGATGCATGTTGAGACACCAGCTGCTTCGTTACCTGCTGCAGTGGAGCTTCATCAGGAGGTCACAACACTCGTGAAAGTTCACACTGCAGATTCATCATCACAAAGATCCAAGCAGGTGAACAAGTATTAATAGAAGGTGATTATTTAGGCTGGCTACATATTCCCCCCTCACTCATAGAATACCAGCTGCATCATGGTGGTGGAAAGCTTTATCTTTCCATGTGTGAGCCTACAGATGGGTCATGGACATATTTGGCCTTTGGGTGGTTATTATTTTTTTGCAATGAAAATGCTATTTATATCTTTTTATTTTCTTGGTTTATTATAAATTCTAACAAGCAGCCAAATATATTATTCTAAAGCTGCACTACTAACTGTCGTCCTCTCACAAAGGCTATTTTAGCATCCAATTTGAATCCTGTCTCTTCTCTGAGCTCTCTCCAGCCAGTAAAAATCAGTCCTATGTTCACTCTTGTCTTGACTCTAGGAACGTACATAATAAATGTTACAAGTCAGTTAGACTTTTAAGGTTGAAGGTAATGTAGTCTTAGTTGAACAAAGCAGTGTACCAAATCTGTAAACCATGCAGCAAACCTTGCACCTTGCATTGTGACTCATGTGCTGTCGAGTCAGACTTTCTTAATAGTAGCTTGTGCGTAAGTTTGTAACTGCGGATCTGAGTACAGAAAAGTACCACTGAGAAACCAAGGTAAAGCTGCTGCTTGAGACATCGCCTTTAACCAAAATACTTCCAGACCAAACATGTATTTTGTTTAACTAAATGTAGTTTTAAGGAATGCTAAAAATATCCCCCTTACGCTCTGTAAGTACAGCATTAGAAACTGCCACAATAAGGTCACTTTCTTTTGTTTTGGAGTGCTGGTAATGGTGTGTGTGTGGGTGTGTACAGTTTTTATGCAACTCAATCTGACCAGCTCGCCTGGGGCCTGTACTACAAAGCAGGATTAGTGGATTAATGAGGTAATTTAGGGTTCAACTCTGGGTTTTGGAGTATCCTGCATTATTTTTTTTATTATATCAGGATGTATGTAACTATGGCAACGGATGTCCAGAGAAGACATCACCATGTGATGGCTCCATATCTGGACCAGTGCATGGATTGAAATAGTAAAAAGATACATAGATAGCTGTCTGACAGACGATGCTACAGGACTGGTGACACTGATTTACACCGAGGGTTCCCTTCAGGAGCGAGATGTCAGCAGAGAAGGAAATGTTTCTGTAGACTAATCACTATACCGTGTCTTACTGCTGAATTAGAAAGAGTTAGAGTGCTTTTTAAAATCCTCATTACAAAAAATTTCTTTCCTGCTGTCAGTCTGAGTGTGATGCTAATCAGCAAATCACTTTTATTTTTCTATCATTTCTCTTTTTTTCTCCGTTGTCTGCTACAAATCTCTGGTTGTGACTGATCAGCTGCTGCCTACTCCAGCTGTTTTACATGATTACATATTCAGAGTAACCTGAGGTGTCGCACTGAGATCTCTGTTGATAAGGTTATGATGTTAGATAACCATAAGATGACCTGGATATGTTGAACCTGCTTCCAATCCCTTGGTAATTCAGTGTTATACTGATCCAATACAGATAAATTTAATGCATATCCAAACCCATTAAGAGATTTAGCTTTTAAGTTCAAAGATAGTGCAGATAATTTACACCAGGTTGTTGAATACTGAGCATAAACATGCAAAAAGAAGAAAAAATACTGGCACCCTGTACTGTACAGCTTTGTGATTGTGTTGTAGCAATGCTGCCCTCTGCTGGACAAGAACAAGTACAACAACAACAATGAAATTTCTTTTTTTAAAAAAACACTGGACAGTTTCTGCTCACACATGGCACCTTTTGGTCCATTTATCTAAAACAAAAGTTTATAAGAACAAAGATGACCAGCCTCTGAGGCTTTTATATTAACTCTGTCTGCTGCCATGCAAAGATTTAATTCACTGCATTAAATAATGTTTCTTTGTGCAGGGAAAGGTAGGTCAGAGGGAGGGGGCAGCACTTAATGGCTTATGAAGACCCTGGTTGTCCTGTGTGGTTTCTCTTATTCTCTGTAAGTGTGTGTATGTGTGTGTGTGTGCGCGGCCAGTGGTTAGTGAGCCATTTGGCCTAATTTTTGGCTGATGTCCGGGAGCCTCGGTTTACAGTCACGCACTCCCGTTTATCACGCTCAGTTGACTGACTTTCTGTTTCTCTTTTTATAATCTTTCCTTGAACAGGCTCAACCTCTCGGACCTCGTTATCATCCAGTCTGGTCTAAAACAACGTTTTTTCCCCTTATTTATTTTCCCTGCGGATCGCCTGCCAGTTTTTGTTTTAAAGGGCCTTGTTATCCGCCATTCACCTGCCCCCAGTTCAAAAGGCCAAGAGGAGGTCCACAGCTGAAAGACTCTCCCGTCTGTCTCTGCTAATCTCTCTCACACATCTCCCTCTTGCCAAACTCTGAGCGCAGGACAAGGTTCAGCGAGCGTATAGCTTTAGGAACGTGACTTCCTCACAAGGCAATGAAACTCCGCTCCTGCTCGGACATTTTTCATCTTCCCTTCAAATTCTGGTATTCAGACGCTGTAGACTCATATCTGCATGCTGTTTTATCTGCTCCAGAGGTAATTCTTCCCACTTTTAATCCACTGGCTAAAAAAATAAGTTAATTCATCCAAAAACTCTTCAGCATCTACAAACTAAGGTTGGTCTTTTCAGTCTCCAGGATTTTTATTTATTTGTTTGCTTTGAACTTGCGTGTTGGCTCGATGCTTGTCATTTGTAGCCTGTCTTTTTAATGATGTTTGCTGATGGTGGCTAATTGCTAAAGAGTACTGACGGGGTAAACGGCATACTATGTGACTGTTTCTGATGCCGCTGCCTTTAATTATTCCACATGACAAATTGAGAGCTACATTAGTAGTTTTTGTGGTGGTTAAAAACAAATTGGCAGGTAAAATCTCTAAGGCATAGCATGATTTAATCTTTCAGCTCACCAGCTACATTTAACTAAGCTCTGTAACCCTAAAACGAGCTTTTAAATTCAAAGAGGGGCTTTACAAACCCTTGGTGGGGAAAAAATGGCTCCATTTTTAGAGCTTTGTGTGTTTTTAGTTGACTGAGTATGTCTGTGAACTAACAGATGGCTTCACCACAGTAGCCTGGATTTCATCCCTGCAAAACTGTTTAAGAGGTTGTTTTTGTCAAGGATAGTGTTTCACTATCAAACCACAACGAACGCCACCAGGAGTTTAGCTGTTATTTAAGTCTGGAAGGCCTTTAAATGCAGCGGGGATAACCACAGAGCACTGGCAGCATCTCAGCAGCCTCTTTCCTCGTTTCCACTCAGATTCAGTCACAAATTGCCAGGATGGAGAGCATAGCGGAACACCACGTGCTGACATTATCCCTGCCTGTCTGCAGCTTTTGTTCAGAAAATAAATTAAAATTGTAAAGGAAACGTGCTGACTGGTCTTCATCTCCGAAAACAAAGTCAAAGAAAGACCTGTAAGCCAGCCAAGGCAGCCACGGTGAAGCTTGGCCAGCTGTAGTTATGATTGGCTGGTGCACAGAAGCATGAATGAATTCGTGTCTGGAGTGTATTTACGCTCAATATCTCTTTTCTCATGCTGACATCTCTGCCCCATGAGTCTTATTCTGAAACTGCTGGCCCGTCTTTGCTTGTTTTGGGTCTGTTTTTTTTTATTCTGTCCTTGATCTCTCCTCTCTATTGTTAAGCAGAAACATATAAAGCACCTACAAACATTCACTTATAAGCCTCAACCCTGTGTTTTATAACATGCTACACTCTCATAAAGTGTCTTGGATCTGCTTTTATTGTTTTATAGCATAGATGCAACAAGGTGTCGGAAACATTCCTCAGAGATTTGGCCAAGTTGCCATAAAGCATTACACAGTTGCTGCAGATCCATAATGAGAATGTCCTGTTTCACCACATCTCAGAGGGGCTTTGAGGATGTGGTTACTGTGGAGAACAGCAAACTGTAGATGTTGATGGAGATGAGCGTTGTGACATGGTGCATTATGCTGCTGGAAGTGTCAGAAGATGCTGCACTGTGGTGATAAATGGTCAGCAACAATACTCAGGTTGGCTGTGGTGGTTAAACCCTGCCATTTTGGTACTAAGGGACCCAAAATGGGCCATGAAACTGTGCCTCAAGACATCAAGCTACTAGCCTGAACTGAACAAGGCAGGAAGGTTCCATGTGTTTGTTGTTTCCACCTAATTCTCACCCTACCTCCTGAATGTGGAGCTGAAAGGGAGACTCATTAGACTAGGCAACATTTTCCATCTCCTAATGTCCAGTTTCAGACAAATACTCAGAAGAATCTGTCAGTTAAGCCCCCTTTCCTCCTCTCTGAACCTCTGTAAATCATCTTGACCATGTGTACATGACTAAAGGCATTGCGCTGCTGCCATGTGATTGGCTGGTTTGCTGTTAACAAACAATTGAAGAATTGTATGTGATAAAGCGGCCAGTAAGGGTATATTACCGGACTGACCTTGAACAGCCCCACATATAAGACGAGTTGTCTTACATCTCGTCCACATTGTGTGAAACAGCTTTTTAAATTCAGCTCTTGGTCTCATTTCACCCTCTTCAGTTTCCACTTGCTGGCTTTGCCTCTTTTCTTTATCTTGCGCGCTCACTCCCGGCTTTTTCTCCATATGCTTGCCTCTTAATTCTTTTACATGTCTCGAGCTTTCATGTCCCCATTTCCTTCTCTCCTTTTTGTTATTTGTTCTGGCGCTACCATCTCTGTCCCCAGCTGTGATGTCTAGCATAAAGGCAGTAGATCTTTAAAGCATTTCTCCTTTTACCCTCTTACATTTAGGTCTTTGCTTTTCTTCTCATTTTTTTCCTTTACAATCTTGAGTTAATAAATAAAAACTGGATTTAATTATAAGTAAAAGTCTAAAAGTTAAGAAAAAAGTCAGTTTTAAGAGATGAAGGTGTCTCCAGGTGGTGAAGATATGCTGCTTTATATGCACAGTTAGTGTTTATTTAATCTGCTAAGTACATATCAGTTCATCCTAAAGTTAAATTATTTTATGTTGAAGGAATTAAAATCGGTGCTGGATTTTATAAATTAAAGGAAAACAAAACAAAAAATCATGGAAAAACAAACCCCCTTCTGAGTGTTTGGCGTCCTGGAAACAGCTGACTGCTCCATCAGGCCGTAATGAGCTTTAATTATGTAACCCAGAGGAGCCGAAGGCAATGTAATGATGGGAAAGTCTGCTTTCTCTTTTCCACTTGGTGACAGCAGATATTTTTACATTGTTTCATGCACTGTGAGATAACGGAGGAGAAAGTTCAGATGGTTTTGCTTGTCACACAGTAAGCTTCACAGCAAGAAGACTGCTGGTGCAAATCTCAGCCTTTGTGTGAAGCATGCTGTCTCCAAGTACTCGGCCTCCCTCACAAAGTCCAAAAACAAGCCTGTTGGGTTAATCTGCTTCTGAATTGAGCTCAGGACTGAGTTTGAGTTGGTGTTTTTTTTTTTTTACTGTTTTATTTTTACTGCATGGTGGAGCAGTTGGTTAGCACTGTGGCATCACAGCAAGAAGGTTGCTGGTTTGAGCCTCGGCTGGGACGGGGGTCCAACCAGTAACCTTTCTATGTGGAGTTTGCATGTTCTCCCCGTGTTAACGTGGGTTCTCTCCGGGTACTCTGGCTTCCTCCCACAGTCAAAAGGGGATATCCTTGGGGGGATAGGCTGATTGGAGACTCTAAATTGCCTATAGGAGTGAGTGTGAGTGTGCATGGTTGTTTGTCTGTGTGTGTTGGCCCTGTGATGGACTGGTGACCTGTCCAGGGTGTACCCCGCCTGGATGGATGGGTGTTTTCTTGTCTTGGCTGGCCAGCCTCTCCTCAACCCTGCATCGGATTAATCGGGTCGAGAAAGGCAAGACAGGTTTATGTGTACAACACGGTGATCCAAATGGCTTTAGAGAGACACTGCTTTAGAAAATGAGAAGCATGATTTAAAATTAAAAATGAAAAACTTTTTAAAAATATGATCAATTTAAAAGAAATGGAGCCTAAAGAAAAACGCAGATTTAGACTTTTAAATCAAACTTAAAATGCAGCAGAGAACAGGTGAGTCTTTAACCTGGAATAAACTGTTCCTGCTTCTCTGAGGCTTTCTGGGAGTTTGTTCCAGACATGTGGAGCATAGAAGCTGAATGCAGCTTCTCCATGACTCGTTCTGACTCTGGGAACTGATGAAAGATCAGATCCAGATGACCTCAGGTGTCTGGCAGGTTCATACTGGGTCAGGAGGTCTGTGATGTCCTGGACCATCAGAGCTTTATAGACCAGTAACAGACCTTTAAAGTTTATCCTCTGGTGGACAGGCAGCCAGTGGAAAAACCTCAGAACGGGACTGATGTGGTCCCTTTTCTTGGTCTGAGTGAGGACTCCAGCAGCAGAGTTCTGGATTTGCTACAGGTGTTGCATTTTAGGATCAGTGATCAAACCGACTAAAGATGAAAGCAAGGAGTCATTCCAGGTCCTGCTGTGACATCACATAAGTGTGATTATGTGTATGATAAAAAGGTGTATGTCATTGAGCTTTGTGTGTGTGTGTGTGTGTAAAGGTTTTAAATGTACCCATTACTTGTTTTTATTATTTAAAGCCCTTTTTGCTGCTTTTGTATAAAAAGTGCTTTATGAATAAAGTTTAATCTGATAAAAAAATATATATGCTGTATGTAAACACAACCTTGGCACAATTATTGGTGCCCCCCACATTCATTTAAGCAGCTCCTTGTACATATTGTTTATATTAGAAAAGTAGAATTATACTGATTTTCAGCTCATAATGGTTTCATACAGCTTTATACGCACATTTTTTCCACTGAGATGCAACAAAAAACATCCAAAGTAGGGAGAAAAATCTCAAAAGCACCAAAGAAATCACCAGAGGTGTTTAAATCTCTGTTTAAAATATTTTTGTGATGTTGCAGCATCAAAAAAAGGGATGGAAAAATTAGAAATGTAAGTGAGAGGAAGCCTGATATCGGAAATCCTTTGAAACGGCAAAAAAAACAAACAAAACATGAGTCATCCAAAGAGCTTCAGGCTGAAATAGAGCAATCTGGAGATCTTATTAGTTCAGCACAAAGCACCATAAGCGAGTAAAGCCCAGTGAGTGTGGGGACAGAGGGAAGCCCCGACATCATAAACAACTACATTAGAAAGCTTCATTCTCTTGGGTTTGATCTTTTACGGTCAGAATAAAGGAACGATAAAATCAGATTATGAATGCTTTGTAGTGTCACTTTAAAAAGAAAAAGACTGTGAAACTGTAGGATGAAGGGTTAAACCCTGTGCTGTTTATTAGGCCTGTGCTCAGAAATGACACATCCATGATGCATGTACATCTCTGCACATCTGAAAACTTTAGGGTTCAAATTAAGAGAACATTTAGGAGACTTGTTAAGATGACTAAATGTCTATATATGTTGTATTAGGATAGGTTAAAATGGCAAATAACACAAAAGAAAAAGGTTTGGCTTGCCTAAACTAAAAACATATATCTAACAGATAATATCAGAGCGAGGTGCAGGATCTAAATCCTGGTCCTTGAGGATCGCTGTAAAATCAGGGATCATTTGCAGACTTGTTCAGGAGGTTAAATATTAAGCTTTACACAAGTCTGAGTTTAGTATGTTGCAGCAGGGAAACCTCTAAAACCTGCAGGACACCTGCCTACAAGGTCCATGGCTGAGGATCCAGTGTTGCATCAGCACCATCTCTGCAAAGGCCCACTCTGATTAAGAAAAGCAGAACAAAACAAGAAGATCTCTGCCAAGCCACACGTTCCCCCAGCTTATTATGACCAAAAAATATTAGTCCTACCTTTGACTTCTCTATTTTAATTAATTCCTTGACAATACAAACAAACCCTTATCAGTCTGAGCCTTTATCATGGAGTTATATAAGCTGAAAACAGCCCTATCTCGCAGTGATAAAGAATTCTTTAAAGAATTCCTGGATCCAGATGGTGATCCGGATCACCTCCAAATTTTATTCACATGTTCCTTGTCCTAGATCAGTAAATTCCTGAAATTTCTTCAAAATCCCTCCATAACTTTTTGAGTTATGAAGGAAGGACAAACCAACGCCGGCAAAAACATTACGTCCGCTATCAGGCACCATCTGTTTTCAAAGTCCTCCAACTGGGGGACATCCAGTTTTAAAAGGTTAAGGTTAGTCCGCAGCCAAATAAGGCTGATAACCTTTAAAAGTTAAAATAGCTTAAAACGCTGTAACAGTGACAGAAACTACTGGCATCCAGCTGCAGGAAGCTTTCATCGGGTGTCCAGGAGCATAACTCTGAGGAGATCACCTCGAGTTGCATTCACACTGCTGTGGCTAAACAACCCGATAGTTTATAGCACACACGTGTGACCTAAACTTGTTACTCAGCAGTTACATCACAGCTGCTTCCCTCAGGACAAGAAGAGTTCCTGCTCTGAGGTCAGAGCTGGACAATCTGATCTCTATGGACATTATACTACACTATGGTTATTATAAGGACTGTAAAAATACCTGCTCTTACAATTAGATGCTAATGAAATGTTCTTTTTATATGCCCTGGATGTTTCTCTTTATTTATATAGACTCATTTTCTCTTTAATAAACTCTTCAAATCAGGTTAAACAGAATCAGTCCATTTGAATTTCTGAAGATATCTCCAGTCATAAATCAGTAATGTTAATAATTCAGTCGAAAAGATTCAATCCAGACTGCCAGAGAGATAAATGGGCCTCTAACCTCTATGTTTGTTTCCAAACAACAATGTGCCAATGCTATTAGGACAATGTTGATACAATATTGTCAGCTTAGGAAATAGTTTGGATGGAAACTTTAAGATAAATGCATTAATTACTCACTTTTCCACTAGTTTAAACAATGTCTGTGGCCATCCAGACACACCAGTCATTCAGTTGATGACTTGTCCCAATCAGCTGATGTCTACATGTGGCGAAAGCAGAGTATAAAAAGATTCCAACCTGTGCAATGTGTCTGTAAAACAGTTTTACTGCGTCACTCAGATATGTGTCTTCTCACAATGCCAAGGTTTGAGCAGTTTAGTTACCTGGAAAATTCTCTCTCTGTCTTTCCACCAGGTATTTCCAGTCACGGACATTTCTGAAGAGTCAAAAGTGAGTATTATTTATTTAACTTTTTCTCTGTTTCCGATCTTGATAGGGGTTTTGTGTTATTATCATTTAAATGTTATAACTGCTATATGCTCAACTTGCTTTCTCATGCAAAGACCTTGTTATGGTTTCTAAGTGTACTTTCACCCCAATCTCATGAAATAAAGGACAGACTGCAGCTGGAGAAAATCAGAGCTATCACAGATGCTGTAACCAACAGCACAGGGATCTCTCTCCTTCTGCAGCTAATTCTGTTTCCTGTGTGATCCTTTCAGTTTAATGTAGATAAGAAAATACCTATTAGGTCTTCCTCTGCACCTTCCTCTCAACACTCGGTACAACCATTGTGGTTTAGTGTAAGTTTTATATATATCTTGTGTTGACAAACATACTGATCAGCATGTGAAGCAATAATGCACCTCTTAGGTGCGATGTTTAGTTTTGCTATTCACTGGAGTGCAATTGCAGCTTATCACCACTAGAGGGAGGCAGAGCACTCCTGTTGCAGCCGCTGTGCGTCCAGGATGTTCATGAAATATGAGCACAATAAATAGAAATCTTTAATAACGTGAAAGGGAAAAAGTTAAAGTTGATTACAACATTTCTTTTTAAAATTATGACCCACAGGTCTGAGTAGTATCTGGGTCTATAAACAATGTGCGTATTTGTTGGAATGAGGAAGCTTATAAATTATATTTAATGATGATTAATGAATCTGAGCATATCTGATGAAAAATCTTTACCACAGTTGTTTTGCCCAAACACTGATGACCAGAAAAGCTGGTAGAGGTATGAGATTTTTCTTCTTTATGTGCCAGTCTGAAAATATAAGTCTCTCTCCCCAGCTAGTCCCCTCCTCCTTTTCCCACCCTGCTCCATCGCCTCCCGTCTCTGACTCCTGATAGGGCAGGCATGGAGTCAACGGAGGAGAGAAGCAGTGAGAGGAGGAGGAGGAAAGAGAGGGAGTTTAGATATGAGTGTAGGGACACATAGAAACAAAGAAACGCTGCAGGTGCATGGAGTTGAGCGTTCGGCATGTCCGTAGCATGACCACACACGTGCCGGCTCTCTGAAGTTAAAGACAGACAGACTTTGTGCATGTGAGCGCTGAAGTTTTATTGGGTCCCTGTTACTTAAAAGCTGAGTTGGATTTCTAGGGCTGTATAGTTGATTTTTGAGTTGTAGAAGCAGCTCAAAGCATGGCTCTTTTTACCAACGAAGCGCAGAGCATGGGCTCCTATTACTGCCTGATCCGACGCAAGTTCAAGAGGAGGCGGAAGAAACGCTCCGAACGCAAAGGTAACCCGCAGAGCTCTAAGTTTAATGGGAGTGATGCTGAGCAGGCTTGTTGCAGACGAGGTAGGGAGTCGAGTACAGATGGTTTCACTTCTTCAACTTTCAGGATGTCATCCTGAGCAGACCGCCTTCAAATCGTTGCAGTTTGCTTTGTTGGTTCGTGTGATTAATAATCCCTGTGGAGTTTTGCTAGTGAAACTCTTTCCTCCTCCTCCTGTATAAATTTCAGTGTATGCAGAATTGTTTTAAAGTTGAGAAAATTTGTCCAATACTTTCCTCAAAAGTCTTGTTGGGTAAAGTTTTATCAGTTATGTTTACCTCTAAAACATCTGCTACTAATCTGGTTTAAATGTGGATTTCAGGTGATCCGTTTCACACGATGTGTAGTTATATTCTACTTTATCTACACATATTGTCCAATCATGTGAATGCTATTGGGTTGTTGGCTCCTTCTGTATAAATACTCCTATGGTCCTACAGTCACATGCCTCATAATTTTGGGTTCTACCTCTGTTTTATCCCAGTCTCATGATAATGACAATTACGGTAACCAGACCGATCCCATTTTCTCTTTTAAAGAATATATTATATATGCCAGAAATATCATTGATCCTTTAGAGCCTGATGATGAAAATAATTGGCTGAAATGTAAAGTGTTTAAGTGTAAAATATTTATTGGAATTTTTTACAACATATAAAAACTAATTAAAATAATTGACTTGTACATATCTTAGTACTGCGTCATGTCAGATTGGGCATAGTTCAAACAATATCCACCAGGGGGCGCGAGAGAAGTATCAGATTATACCCAATGCGACAGTAGAGCAAAGTTTTACCATAAAGTGATGGAAAATGTCTCAGAAACGGTATGTATCAGGTATCATATGCACTGTTAATGCATTTAAACATTCAGAACTACAGGTTTTATCAAACCTCAGACTTTTAAAAGGGTTCCTGTTGGAGACTGATATCTGTGCTGTTCAGCGCCAACTTTAATAACTTGATTCAGATAAATTATATGAATTTTTCTTGTTTGAAAATAAATTTTTATTTGTTTTACACCAATTCAAGGTAGTTCTTTTACAAAGTTTACAAATCTGTGTTTCAGTCTGCCTGTATGCTGCTTCTAACAAAGAGGAATTACTGCCCTTCTTCCCCTCATGTGCAATGAATCTTATCAGCTTGAACTTTTTTATCAGTTCATCTCGACTGATGGACAAAGCTTAGGTGCTGGATAAAAGCTGTGCCTTCCTAACGTCACTTAACATAGAAATTAGTTTCTTTTTTTATTTCTTGCTTTTTTTTAAAGTGATAATTAAATTATTTCTACAGAAGAAAGAAGGTTTCTTCCTTGCTGATTGAAATAGGTGGCGTCTCTGCATATCTGAAGTTAAGTGGTGAGAGTCCTTTAGGGGTCTAAGCTTTTCTCCGCTGAGTTTACTGCTCTGCTCTGGGGATTAGCCAAACAGCAAAGGTAGTAATTACTAAGGTGGCCACAGCTCACTGGCAGTATTAGCCATGTCTCAGCCACTTGCTTTGACATCCACCACCCTCCACACCAATCCCACCCACCTCCGGCACTGAGCCCATTCATCCAAGTAAATCCACCACTGCTGATGTTGCGTTTTTAGCCAGAGTGAGAGTGACTGTGTCCATCAGTATTACACAGCTCTGTTTCCCGCCTTTTCTCTTCCTTATCTTCATTGAAAAGAAGGTGGCACTTATTTTCTCCCCATAATGAGAGAAGCGATGACTAAGCGGGTCTTTGGCCCAGCCTTGCTCTCTCAGTCAGCTTTTAATGCCCCACATCCGAAGCGTCCTGATAAGTTGCTTAGTGCATCAGTTTCTCAAAGCACTCGAAGGTTTAGCAGCTAACGCTAGCAGGGATGATGAGGTTAAATACTTGGGACAGTCCTGAGAGCAAAGAAACTGAGTATTATTTTTCTGATTCCATGACAGTGAAGACAGAGCCAGGACCGCATCACTGAATCATCCATTTAGACAAAAACCTGTGTCCTCCACAAGGACACTTCAGCCTGGGCTGGTTAGGGTCACTCTTTAACCACAAAACACACACAGTCCAAACAGAACTTTTTTTATTTTCTAATTGGGAAACATATTCATCACTTTTTTGTTTTAAGACTTTTGTGTCTTTTATCTGCTGATAAATAAATGATTTAAGCAACAAGCAACATGATTTCTTTCCCTCCAAAATTGTCATTAGTGTAGAAGTTGCACCCGAGCTCTCAACATAAGGATGATGACAGTTTAACTTCGCGTGACCTTTGCCATGTTTGATCGTGACGTGGATGTACCTATTTACACACAGAAAAGAAGTATAATTAAGGCTTTATGTTATTATTGTGTGAAATTACCTTCAATCTAAGAATATCCTGAATGTTACTTTAGCTGCTTCATCAAATTATTGCTTTGTTAATACTTAATTTTATTTAGCTGTGTCAGTTTTAGATTGTTTCGCTGTAGTTTTAATGGCAGAGGCACCTAGCTCTTCTAAATTCCATTTTCTGCTATTGTTTCCAGGGTTTTCTTTCCCAGAATAAGTCAAATTCAGGTCACAAAGTTATTACTTTTATTATATCAAAAGGGTATTTTGTGCCATTGTCCTTTTAGCCTCCATAGTTATTACATTGACATACTGACAAACATTCAGTTAAATACTGCAGTTAGAATTACATTTATTGACCATCCTAACCAGTTGCCATGTGAATGATCATGATTTACCTGCTAGTGAATCACCATTAAGTGCGCAGCGACTTTCAAAATGCTGAAGTTAAGCATATCTTCCAGATTCTTCAGAGCATTTCTCATAAATGTGCCACACCATGACACTCGCAGACGATGCTTTCCAATGGGGCGTATATGAAATATGGAAAATGGGGAACAGAGACCGTTTCTGCCATGCCAGCAGAATCTCTGAAATGAGCTTTTGCAACTTGAATGGGGAGGGGATCTGCACACCTCCAGCCCATCACTGTAAAGGCAAAGGAAAGCAGATTTTATAATGCAACTTTTTTTCTTAAAAATCTTTTATCCATTCCAGCGTAATTAGTCTAAACTAGTTCTAATCTTTCCATGTAATTCCTTTTTACTGATTTTGCTTATATGTATGTAGTCTGAAAAAACTGAAATTATTTATAAGTAGCCCTATGATGGACTGGTGACCTATACAGGGTGTACCCCGCCTCTCGCCCGTTATGAGCTGGGATTGGCTCCAGCCCCCCCATGACCCCGTTCAGGGAAAAGCGGTAGAAAATGGATGGATGGATATTTATAAGTATCAGTTGATGCAAAACCCAGTTTCTAAATGATTTTGCCATTTTCCTTTTAAAATCATGACAACTGCTGCATTTAAACTGGAAAACTGATTAGCAGCCTGGGAAAATCACTCAGACAAACTGATTAACGTTTGACACCAGCACCAAAGGAAGTGAAATAGAAAACACGCTCGCATTCATTTACCTTTCCAGAAAAATATATAAATAAAAGAGCCGTTGATTATGAGCGGTGCCTCATTGAGCACGACAAACACAGCAGCACTCTGTCATGATAAGAAATGAGTTGTGTCTGCCCGTCTCAATGTAATTAGCTTTGATTAGCATGCTGCTAATGACTGTGACAGGCTGTCGAAGGGGGGAAAAAAACCATTGTGGTGAGACTGCACAAACCGACGGGGTGTGTGTTTAGCAGACAGAGACACCTCACAGCCACATAAATGTGTGCAGGAATATGTGCACGTGTGCTTTATCACCACAGGGACTGACTTCATTAATGTGGTTGCAAATGGAAATGGATATCGGAATAGTTTTCCTTCTGCAGCTAGTTGTTCTGCTGCCTTCATACCTCAGTTGTTTTTGCTGTTAATCTGCACTCCTTTGTCGATACACTCCCCATGTTCATCCCACTACAGTAGGGTGGATAAAACTCCCTCCCTCTGTTTGCCGTCGCCCTGTCCCAGCTGTCCATCAAGTCTACCTAATCTGCTTGACAGCAGAAAGGGCACAAGGTGTGAAACTTCAGCTCCTGAATGTCAATGTCAACACAAATCTACATGGATGTATTCTTGTGTTTGCACTGCATTATATTTTAAGATTTCCTCCCCCTCCCCCTCACACACACACACAAACACATTCCAGCACATTTGTCTTTGGACCCCAGTGTGTCCAACTTGGCCTTGAATGTGACAAACAGTGTTTAGGTGTGAGCACCCTGAGCATCCAGGCGAGGAGAACGGTGGGACAGAGGAGAGGTGTGTGATGAGGTTACCAAAGGCTCTGTAAGATCTTTCAAAACTTCTTTTGATAGATTTGTTATGTTAAATTGAGATGCCAACACGGTTTTCTCCATACGTGCACAGCTTTAACGAAGACTAAAGCTTCCCATCTTACAGCAAGAAGTGATTTAAGCTGTCCTTATCTTGTTACGTTTATCATATCAGTACCGTCACAGTCTTTTAGCACCATATCTGGTTGTTTGTGTACACTTGTAAGTTTTCAGAAGTCCTATACCTGTTTGGCACACTGAACATTGAACACAGTGGTGGTGGTCCTCAGTGAGCCGACCATGTTCACATCCACACAATCACTTACTTCCAAACACACTCAAACATACAGTCCCTTCCCCACAGGCACTTGGTGCCTATGCTGTGTCATAAATCAGAGCTGTCAGAAAGATTTTACACAGTTCCTAGTGAAAGCAGGAAAGGCAGTCACCCAACAACCTTGAAAAGATGGAAGGAAAAGGAAGGTTTTTGTTATTACCAAAGCTTAAACCTGTACCGAAGGAATCTATAAAGACCAGACATATTTTAATAGGAGTACACAGAGACAAACGCAGCTTCCTGATGGGGTAACCATCATTCATTATCCCCCCACAATGATCAGTTATACAAAAAGTGTTTGGTTCCTTTCAAGATGTGTTGATTGGCCTTGCTAACGCTGCATATAACAGGATCGAGCACCTTGTTCGCAAATCTGTGATGTCAAGGTCGGTGATCAAGTTTTTTTCTTTGAAAGTGTAAGAGCCTTGATTCTTTCAGTGACGAAAACTATGTGTTCATGTTTTATTATGATTTATATCTCAACTCAATACTGTGTTTATAGGGTTAAACTAAATATATTAGAAGTTGAGAGTGAACTTTCTATACAGCCCTGTCGCCTTGAGCATCATTTAGCCTTTATGTAGTATTTCATTATAGATTTTAGTATGTTGCAGAAAGACAATCTTCGAGAGTATTCATACCAGGATAGCCTGGGGACTGGGGAACCTTGAAAAATATCACACTTTCAGTTGGTTTGGTTGCTTTCACATTTCGCTTTATTCAAGCAGACCAACATTCCTGGACAACTTAACACTGTTGCAACAACTGCTTGCTAGAGGGTGATTTTCCCTGGAACAACCACTCACTAAAAAGAGGGGAAAAAAACCAAAGTGTGCTCATTGATTGGCCAGGACCAAAATGGGAATATTCCCTTTCAGTTGACTTGTTCAATGCAAGTATACAATGAACCAAAACCAAGTGTGGGAGTTTCTGCTTTTTACTGAGATGTTCAAACTTATTGATGGGGATTCAGTTGCAAGTGAACTGAGACCTAAGGGGTTTTGGGCAGACCAGAGTATGCATATATGGTCTGCACCAAAGTGCAAAAAACATCTCATACTCTACAGGCCTCAGTTAGCTCGTTATATGTAAAAGTTCATAACCGTACAACTGGAGATCCACAGGATAAGCATGGTTTGTTTAAAAGCCTACAGTTATGGCAGCATGGCTTAAGTTTACAAAGTTGCATGTGTGCAAACCAATTATGTATGTTTGAAGTAAACAAATTATGCCATTATCAGCACAAACGTGTCATACTAACTGTTAAACACGGTGGTGGAAGGGTGATGATTTAGGCTAGTTATCCAACAATAGGACTTAGGTTAACCTGCATGGAAAATGAATGAATGAGTCATGCATTAAGTCCTCTGTATAGTATTCTAGAGTTAAATGTGTAGGTGTTCGTCTCCAACAAGACAACAATCTCAAAACAATTTAGTGCTTTAAAAGAATTTCTAAGACCTATTAAATAATCTAAGTTTTTCAGTAAAAAATAATAGGACTTGTAAGATCTAGGAATTGAATACTAGTTTTTGTATCTGTTTGAATATATTTGTGTGCTTTTAGTCTGCCATTGAGTTTAAGATTGACTCTTATCTAAAAATTGAGTGGGAAACATGAAGGCCATTTTTTATTAAGTGTTCATTCTCTCGGATATCTCCTCAGTCATGCGCATAAATTCACTGATTGGAAGAGGCTCATTGGATGTCAGCTGCCTCTTAATATGCAGAGTGGAGGCAAGTAGGAACATTCAACAGTAGGGCTCAGAAGGCAAATCACTTCTGGCAGCCTAATTCACTGGTCATTAGAAAGGCCAAATTGAATAATGGACTCAGAGGTAAGGTGTGTATGTATGTGTGTTCAAATTTAAGTATGTCTGATGAGATGGGAGGCCATGCTGGATGTGTGTGTGTATGGGGGGTATTCTACAGCCCCCTCACTTTGGCCCATCAGTTTCAATCTGGCAGCACGACAGGCCTTCCCCTTTCTGCAACGACCCCTCTCCATTAGGCCATCGGTGGCCACACGTGTACTCTATTACACTGCATTACTTGGTCAGTGCCTGCAGACATCACCCCAGGAAGCAGGTGGGGGGCCTTTACAAAAAGACCTGATTCTGTTTCTATTAAAGATGCTTTCCCTCTCTAACACTTTCCTGAGGTAATCACTGGCCTGCCAAAGTCTTATTGGGGAAAGTAATGGGATTGTGGAATGGCGACAGTAGTACTCACTTATCTGACTGCATACACCAACAATAATCCCCTCCCTGCCTTTAGATCATCGTACACTCCCTTCTTCACATCTACATTTATTTGCCTTTTTGTTCACAGTTTATTGTTAAAATGGGCATTTCAGCCTCCGTTTTTCACACCATTACTTAAATAATACACTTAAACATCTGGTATTCTGGGTCAGCAGTAGCTCAGGTGGTCAAGCAGGTCATCCAGTGATTGGATAGTTTCTATTGCCCTGTCCTTTGGGCAAGACGCTTCACCCTCCTTGCATTTTGAAAAGATGCTGTTGGTGCAGATTTTGGACTATTGGGACATTTGTCAAGCTAACTACTTTAGGACAGCCAGCATAATCAGAAGCCTGGTCTTTAAGAATTAGCAGATTGAAATTGCTGTCCTTTTCAGCTGTGATTGGAAGTCGAGAAACGCAGAGGCTTCTCTAAAATCTGGTTTTATTCCAGTAAAAGTGAGAAATCTTCAAACAAGACTTTGAATAACACCACATAACAGTGAGTTGTGTTAGACTTGATGTGGCTTGAAAATGTGATTTTTGTTTTTGGCATAAAGGGAAAAAAACAGACAGAAATGAAATGGATTGGGGCGATGGTGCTGCCTGGTGGGCCTATCAGTCTGTGTTAAGGCTGCTGAGAGGGTTGTCTCACAGGCGGGGCTCTCCTGCAACGGCCATTTCCCATGGCTATTTGTCTCTGTCCAGTTTCTTTCCCTTTACTTGCCCCCTTTTTTTCCGCTTTCATCTACTCCCCCTCATCTTCGATTGCTCATTTTGGTCTCTGAGTTGTGTTCGATCTCTTCCTCCTCTCGTTACTCTGGTTCTTTACTTTTGCTTCCTTTGCAACTTTCTCCCATGTACAACTTTGCCCCCCAGCAAAAAGACATACTTTTACACAATTAACCACTAATAAAATGGTTAAATTAATAAAATAAAACCGTCACATCTTCACTCACAGGCATCCCTTGGGTAGATTATATTACTATAATCAATAAAAATTCTGATTGTCAGATAAGTTGATATAGATAGGAAATGGTCTTAAATAGCACATCTTATTCACACATGCAAATTTACTTATATACAAACAGAATGGTGGCTGATATATGAAAGATCCATGGTATGTATTACAATAACTATTTGGTGAATTCAGGCATCGTCAAATATTTGCCAATATAATATAGAGTTGAAAGTTTGTCTGGACTAGAAAATTGCCAGGGTCCTCGCTGCCGAAAGTAACACATACCACCGCTGGATCAGGGAGGCCATGAAGATTAGGAAGCAGACACAAAGGACTATGAACTGGGATGAAGGAACTTTCACACTTTCACATTTTTGGGATGGAATCCTGGAAAAGGCATCAGACAGTAGGGGGCGTAAGCGCTCCCAGCTGTCTGGAAAAACTACCTAGCAGCCTATAAAGACACATCACAGCACCATCACAGCACCATCACATGACGCTTCTGAGGATGGTTACGGGTCATCCCATAGTGGTTACGTAGCCGAAACATGTCAAGCAGGTAACAAGCTAACTTCTCTGTCTCACAAAAAAGAACCTGATATAACAGTTATACTTTGGAAGATCGTATGAATTTTTATTAAAGAAACCATTTTCATTACACCTCTTATATGCACTGGCCCACAATCCTCTAAACCACCCACAAATCTCTGAGCTCATTGGCTGCCAAGACGTCTTTTGATGTCTTTCTGAATTACAGATTATTCACTGCCTAAAATGACTTTAGCTGCTTGTGTACATGGAAAGCCGATTTGGCTGGCTGGATGTGTCAAGACTTCTCCAAAATGTTCTTACCAACTCATACAAGAGCAAGTTCAGCACCTTCATGAATCCTAAAGCCTTGGAGCATAGTGATCAAACCCATATAACACCTGCTGAATTTCAGCTGGTCCATGCAGGTTTCATGGTGCGATGCACAACAAGAACCATGAAGTCAATAAATAGTGAAAATGTCAACAATACAAAATATACATCAATAAGTTATTCATTTAATTGTATTTTAGTTATTCCCATTCATTTGATGGGTTCATGACACCTTTAAATGATTATTTGTGTTGCCTATTTTAATTGAATTATTTACTCTTCTTCTTTACTAATACTCCTCTCCCTCCATACACAGATATTTTATAAAGAAGCCTCTAATTATGTACTTTATTAGACAAAGCAAGAAGAGAACCTTCTGAGTCCATGAGCGATTATTTCAATACCGGTAAGTAAAATGAAGAGACAATATCAAATGTAGCAATGGGGAGAAAAACACACAAATAAAAGACAAAGCAAAACTTATTCAGATAAGTGATTATCATTTTTTGCTTGGTATGAGAGTTTTTTCCTTGGCATTCTTGGGCCTGACAGCTAAACACTTTTCTAATCTTTGCGGCATTTGCTGTACGCTTCGAGGAGGTCTGCACTGCATGCAGCCACACAGCTGAAAACAGACCATATAAAGGCAGTGCAGGCAGATGTTTATTTCTGGTTTCCTTGGAGGTGGATGTTGTTGGTTTGTACCTCATGCAGCATCTTATCCCATGCTGGTTCAGTGTACAGTGAGTTACATCTGTGACTGAAACATGTCTCATGTGCATATATTTACTAAATAATACATAATAAAAATATTATATATAACATAAACATATTATATATGGTGTAATGAAAGGAAGCTGTAAGTAAAGCTTAGTAAAGATGCTCAAATTAACTTTCCAAATACCATCTGCAGGAGTACTGATGTGTATTTTTGTTTGTTGTTTGCATTAAATATGTGTACAAAACCTTAAAAATGAAAACAGGAGAGAAATCTGATATGCGTCACAAATTTGCATTTTAACTTCGAGTTAAAGCAAAATGATTTTTACTTTTTTGTTTTCTCGTCATTTATGTCAGCTACCTGCAATATTTTGTTCCCAGAAGCAAAGCGTTGTTTTTTTTTTCCAGCCTTAAAGCACAGAGTAAGGAAGGGCTGTCGTTTAGCTGCAGCCTCCGCGCTGGTCCACCAGCCATGCCCTCCTCGAGCCCTGCTAGTGTTGGAGGGAATCATAGCCACTCACTCTGATGATTTATGACCTCAGCTAAAGCCAGCCACAAGTTTGTGTGTGTTTGTGTCTCTGTGTGGTATTTTTTTATGAAATTGTTCAATGGAGCGAGTCTGCACTGTATATGTGTGTGGGAGAGACCGAAACAAGGGTGTGATAGAAAAAAAGAAACAAAAGATGAAAACATGGAGGAGCGTGCTTATAAAGTATAATGGCAAATCTTCAGGTACTGCCTTTTTCGGCTTTATTTTGAAGCTTTTCTGCACATTGTTGAGATGAAAGGATGTTCATTGCAGAAAGAACATTTTAGGAGCTTTTCAAGTTGCCCATGTTTTGTTCAAATCCAGTATCATTATATTATTTTTCCCCACCATTTCCTATGAATATCTCTCTACATTGGCACAGCTAAAGGTTTTAGGAGTGTTTGTGCATTTATTCATGATAAAAGGCTGAATTACCATAAGAATTTCAAACTTTTGTTAAAAGCTCTGGTGCTTCTCGCTATTAGCGTGCATCTTTAAACGCTTCTACAACTTGACGTGAGCCTAACAACACTATTATGACTATGTAAAGTCGAAGAGTGTATGGTGAATGTCAAGCATGAAAACAAAGTCATGATGTCAGGAGAACTGTCTCCAGGACAGGAATTTGTTGCTAAATGGTGCACGCAGTCAAGCTTACTTCCCTCTAAAACTGAAAAACCTGCAATAAGGACCCTTCACCCTGTAATCATAAACCCAGAGGTCACTGTTTCATGACTTTTTTAAGTCCTTTGTGCAGATGGGAGCATCTAGAAGAACAACAGCCGTTCGTTGTAGCACTCCATCAATCAGGCCTTATTTGGCAGGACATCATGGCCTGCTGGGAATTGCCAAAAAAGAAGAAAGTCTGAACACTCAGATCATAACAAAAAATTCTGTAATTCTCATGAAACACAGGTTAAACAGTTTGGCTACTGGATGGTGTTGGAGAAAACACTTAGAATCACCTCATTACTGTGATCTTCTGCAGCTGGACATGTGCATGAGAGCACTGGGCGTCTTGTCAGGATGGAGGGAAAGCCATTATTGAGCCAATCAGAAACATGCCAGTAAATTCTGTAGCTTCGGCAAAACTCTGACAGTTCAGAAGCAACCTAACCCGAGCCTGGAACAGATAATGGGAGAGCATCTTTTGGGGAGACCTGACAGTGGTTGTGCTCGAATGCTTCTACTGGGAATAACGTGAAAAGCTTTAATTAGTAGTTTGCAATGATTGGTGGGATACACCTAAGGATAGAGGCCGCTATTGTTTCCAAATGAATTTATAAAACACTTTGTGCACTACATGAAGAATTTTCCATTTATGATGCAAACGTATAAAATCCATTTCAAGCTCACTTTGAAGCATACAATGGGTATGCATGCACTTAGTGTTGCAGACATAGACACATTTGTTCCTCGTGTCCGGGGAGGGCGTTATTTCTTTCCTGGTCTTTATTACTCAGCTTCTCCGTATTTCTCAGTTCTCATTCCTTCACCTTAACTCTGCCAGGCCTCTGAAATCCAGCCACCCCCCCATAAAATCCTTCAAATAAAAAATTCATATTGATACTCTGACTCTGTTTTCTTCACTTCTCTTTGCTTCTACCACCAGCACGCCGTGATGATAAATGACTGACTGTCAGATATAAAAGCCTGGAACACAATAAAAGTTGATTCTCTGCTTTTTCCACACCTCTGTAACCCTGCTTTTCTGTTTCCTCAGATTTGATCAATTTTTCATCTGCAGTCACAGTTTTTTCTCCTCTGATGTATTGCTATTTAAGTTGCTAATAAGCAGGTAAACATCCAAAGCTTCGTGTTTAAAGTCAGTCATTTTAAATCAGAGTTTAATTGTTCCTGTTGTTCTTCCTCTCCTTAACTGAGGAATGATTGCTTTACATCATCATATGTGAAGCAAATGTTTATTTAAATAGAATAACTATAGAGTTTTGTTATTTATAGCAGAAAAAGTTGCAATTAAAAGACAAATCAGTTAACCAAATAATTGTTTGTTGCATATGTTGTTTAAAATGAATGAAAAAAAGTTGCTGGAATTTGTTTCCTAAACTTTAACCAGAGAGTTTCTGAATAATCTGTCAAACTGCAGACAAAAATGATACTGGAAGTGGGGAGGCCAGTGCCCATTTCTCCCTTTTAACTCCCAGCCGAGATTCTGTGTTGGTCCATTAACCCAACCAGTTCTGCAATGTCACCACAGAGAGCCTGTCAAAACACAGCAGCAAGCTGAACAGACTGCTAGCCAAGCAAGTTGTTCATCACCAGGACCCTGATACAATTGGAAGTAGGAATGAAGACTTGTATATATATAAATGAGTCAATCTAATGTAGTTATACGTAAATATATTAAGAATTGTGTTATTCTGAAACCAGTTTAAGCCTGAAACTGCAGAAGCACTGATGTTTTTAAATCCTTGTGTTTGTATCTTCACTCTTTGCCAACATCTTTAGCAGGACAACAAATGTCCATGTTTGCCTGTGGATGTTCATGACAGTGGTCTGTCTGAACCAAGTGCTACTTTGAGTCTTTGCTAATGTCCAATATTTCTCTGCGATTATAAATACTCCCCAAATTATATGCACCATTCTGTTAGTGCATTGAAAAGCCATTAATACTTTCAGTGGTTTGATATTGGTTATTTTTGGGCTTTTCTTTTAAGTTTACATTTCCGAACTGTTCAAGATTTTCTTCTGTCTGAGTCTGAAATGGTTTTACATTGAATCTGCTTTGCATTTTAGTCTGTACAGTTGTTTCTTATTGTTCACTTTTACTCTGGCTACAGAATGCAGAAACATAAATGTAAATTCATGGACAGCTACTGTACATAAAACACACAACTTTCTCGTTTTTTAATGAGGAACCAATGGAGGGGTGCGGCATTCTGAAAGCTCTCATCAGTTCAGCACAAAGACACAAAGAGTTTTATCCATTATTATGGTCGCTGTTAGTATTGTTTTTTTATATATATAATTTATGGTTATTGCTTTAAACAGAGACAAACGTTGCACAGAAAGAAATTCCATTTGGCCCTCTGGACTGCACAAGCAATGCACTGAAAGTGAACTAAATACCACAGCAAGAATTTCTTCAAGGTAACTTAAGTGTTTACTCTGGTTTTCTGTCCTATAACGCCGGTCCACCGCATACCGGGGTAAATCACCATGGTAACTTACGCTGCTTGACTATCCTGCATCAAAAATGGTTGTGTTCTAAGAGTATAAAAGCACCGCCTCCTGACCAATTTGATGTTTTCCAATTCTTTATCTATGAATAATAACAGTCTGCTGCTCCATGGATGCTGCCCTTCAGGGGTTCTCAGTGCTTATGGTTGGTCAGTCTCTGCTAGCATCACCCCTTTTATGTGAGGGTACATGGATTGGAAAATCTTAGTTAAATTTGCGAGTTGATAACCACCTTCACAGTCCTGCTTATCGGCATTATGAATGTCTGGGTTAGTCAACAAAGGTAAGGGAGAGATATTTTGGCACTTGTAATGTTTTGGGGCTGCAGATGTGGAGGTCTAATTTGGCTGGGTGTGTGTATGGGGGCTGGCTTTTCACAATATATTGGGAAAGCACTGAGAGCGTGCATGTTGGGGACATTTTAATCTCTGCACCCGGGCCCTGCAGGTTGAGGGCAAATCATCTTTCTATACAGAAACTGCAATAGTGCACAACACATCTTTGAAACTATTATTAGTGTCCTGTTACAGTACTGCTAGCTAAAATGAATGCCAACTTTTCCATCAAGAGTTAATGTGGTGAACCAAAACGTTTTATGGTGTTATGTGCATCATGTTGTACTTTCAACAAACTAATATCAGATTATTAAAAATCAACTAAAACGTCAGTCATAAAAATGGGGGGAAAACTGACAAATTTAAACAAAATAATGAGCCTAAAATTTAAGTTTTTGAAATGAGAAATCTTTTTCAAGTAGAAAAAAATAGTTTGTTTACATGTATAATGCTGTTTATATTTAAAGATGCATGGTTTCTGCAGCAAAGCGGGGATGTTTATAGAGCCTGTCTGAATCCTGTTAGCACAACAGCATTTTAATTTCCTGATGGCTTGATTGAGAAGGTTTTTGTTTGTTCATATGCTGTTACTTCAGTTTGGGATGTAGTTGCAGATTTCTTTGCTGAGCAAAAAAAGAGCACTATAGTACCTCTGATCCTCTGCTGACATGCAGAATGAAAAATCCTGTCAGGCAAAAGTCCTGAATGAATTACTTACAAGTGATTTCATCCATCAACATCAAAAGATGTCCTTTTTCTGTCTACATCAAAAGCTGTGGTGATCAGTTAAAATGTGCTTGATGGAAAAAGTAGATAAAAAAGACTATCCAAAAGTACCTTTGCATTTAATCCCACATATTAAGTGTATACATAGCCTCATTTTAAAAAGTCTCAGCTGTTGGGGACTCACACCGCTTAAGTGAAAGACTAATGTTAAAGTTAAGATGAATGCTTTCAAACCCCAAAGTACCATGCCAGGAGGGTATAATCACACACAAGAGCTGTATTTTTATGATAAAACTTGGACCAAACAGGTGCTGTCATTTTGTTGAAGGGCCAATTGGAGACCAGGATTTCATTAAAGGGTCATTTACCACATTTTCATTGATAGAAGCTGCAGCAGTTGCCTTATTGTATCAGGTAATGCATAATTATGTGTTTACTCTCTGAAGTGTCATTGCCATATAAAGAAAAAACCTAATGATGAGATGCCATTCACTATAAGTATAAATGTAAAATATGTTTCTGATAGAAACAGTGTTTTGATGGCTTGCATGAAAATATTTAACCCAGCTTAAAAACACCCCAGCCTTGGTCAGTAATCCTGGATTGGGACTTAACCTTTGAACTGGTTCATCTCAGCTGGATTTCTTCAAAACATCAGCTTCTTAACAAGAAAGGCTGGAGTTGCCAAATGATATCACAACTAATATAAATGAATGAGTTTAAGCTTATAAGAAGCAAGAATCTTGAGTTTATGTAGAACCCACACATCTGATTTTAGAAGAAGAAAGAAACACATTTTATTATAGAATTTGGTTATATGTGTGAGCATATGTGGGGAACATGAGTCAGATATTTTATCCTACTGCTATGTATAAATAGAGGAGCCATCTAAGTCATGTACAATACAATTATTGTTCAATTTTGACAGCAGAAATAACTTTAGAAGGCGTTTCCAAAGCATGTGCAGGCATAAACGTTTAGCTGTGCATATAAAGCCCTTTGTGTTCTGAAAGCTGTAACTTTCAATAATGCTAATAACATCAGTGTGGGTTGAGGTACCAACCTTTAGTAAAAAGACCTGAACTGATTTGTTATCAAACCAAGAGGTCAGTTCAAAAGATTTCATCTGAATCAAATTTATCCAGGAATCCTTTTTTTGTTTACTATCCAGGATCTGGTAAGTCGTCTTACATCAACTTGTTTTCAAATTGAATAATCTTGCATCTGAGCACATTTTTAACAATTAATTAACTAATACAAATATTTAAATTATAAATGATCATCTGTGTATTACATCCCATAATTTAAAGAGCTTACAGAAAAACAAACGAGTCAGTGTAAGTTAGGCTGAAACAGTTTTGACCCACTACCATCCATGGACAGGTTGTTTGCTACATCATGAACTTCACAGCCTGCCAAGGGCAGACCTTTCCATCTCCTTCTGTTTTAAAGGTGATAATGATTCTCCTATACTTGGAATAGGATTGCATTTTCTATCTCTTACGTTCTCCGTTCCTCACTCACCTTTACCTTTCCACCCCCCTCGCCCCACCTCCTCAGTTGGCCACTGCCTGTACTCCCTCCACAGCGATGATGCTCTATCGCTCCGTCACAGTGCAAGCGAAAGATGAGACAAATCAAAACCGCCTTATTTCCCCTCAGCCCCTCTCACCATGCCAGATTGAATTTGAGGCTTTTCATCTTTTTTCTCATCTTTCTCCTTCCCTGCCTCCCTTGGCGTCCACTCAGAATTACCTGGAACCAAGCCGTCTCACAACTTGATGATGCACCATCGTTTATGCATGCAGAGGGAGATAGTCGGTAGCTTTCGTAGTCTGATTCTTTTGATTCACTTTAAATCCTCTGCTTCTATCATTTGTGTTCAAAAATGGTCATTTTCTGAGAACTGTCGAGCATCCCATCTTGCCTCTCACTGTTTTTACATCTTTATGCATGCAAATGGCCAAATTAGTTTTGCAAAGCTTCAATGGCCAAAAAAAAGCTCAAGTAAACATCTGCTTTTGAAATCCTCCATCTTGCATTTCTTGCACATTTCTTTTAACTTCTGTGGTTAATGTGTACAAAGAAACATGTGTACATCATTATATACCTCTAAATCAGTATATGGTGCTTGTAAATCAGGTACTTGGGTAACACATGAATAGAAAAGATTATCCTAGTATCAGTCCGTTATATTTAAATACCAATCTGATAGAACAATAACTTAAAGTAAAGAAGATAAATTGTATAACCTTTTACTAATGAAGTGTTTCCCTGCTTAGAAAGGCCACAAACAAGTAAAAACATTGCATGTATTTTTCATTTTTTAGAATAGTGTAAGAGAATGAACGAAACATGTAAATATAGCAGATTATAGCAAAGAATGCTAATTTCAATCTGTTGTCCCACATTAGGTTAGAGGAAAGAATTAAAAGAACTCCATACAAAAAACACATCAATAAGATACAGATAAACATACAATGGACACATATAAACAACACAGGAATTAATTATGATTACTTTTGATGTTCCTTTAGCATTTTTTAGTTTAACCCTTAACTTTGTTCTAATGAGAGTGCAGCTTGTCCTACAGCTGTACATCTAAAAAATACCACCGTGTGGCCTGGGTACCACTTTAAGCAAGTTTAGTGTATTTATATAACACCTTTACCTGTTAAATACCACAAGGGGCTTTCTAATATTTAAAAAAAGTATGTAAATAGTGTACCCTGAAATGTGTAGACCCCACATTCAGACACATTAAGACACAGCTACAACTCTAACCCTTGATTAAACAAGGAGAAACAACTAAACTAGAGAAAGTAATAACTAAAAGTAATAAATAAAAAATGAGAAAAAATGTATGACATGAGAGAAAAGTATGAAAGATAACTAACTATAACTATAGTGATGAATGAAAATGATAATAGATAATGGTAAGAAGAGCATGCCTGCTGCACAATTATTTTTTCTATTAATAATTTCATTATTCTGTGAAGTAATTTTTACCTTAATTCCCATCAGGAACTAATAAAGTACTTCTGACTTCATTTCATGTTTGTATGTTTTAATTGAATTAATATTTGTGCTTTTTTTGTGTGTGTATGCATGTGTGTGTGTGTGTGTGTGTGTGCGTGTGTGTGTGTGCTATCTCTCCAGGTTCAGATATTTCTTTTGTAGAATATTGTGGAAAGTGCAATCTCCATTAAACACAGCGAAGAAGAATTCAGTGTGAGGCTTCAACAAATCCAGTGCAGATAGAAACATATGGGAGACCATTCCTGTCATAATTAATAATTTTTGTGGAATTTAGTTGAGATCAAATTTTTTAAGGGTTAGTTACAGGGGCTTCCTGTTTCATGGTGCTTAAATATGAAATTATATGTACTGCCATACTGTGTCAGCCTTAATTACAAAATGTAATTCAATATATCAAATTAATGGCATTCTCAAACATTAGATGAATTCTGTAACCTTTTTGCTGTCTTTTAAAAAAGATTTACACAGTTCTGAGAAATGCTTTAACTTTACATTAAATGAGCATTTAATTACAGACAATTTCACACTGCTCACTACATTACGGTAACTAAGGCTCACAATAGAAGCTTTCCCAGTTTGGTACTATGGGATTGCTTTCACAGAATGTCTTTTTGTTTTATATGCTTTTTATTGCAGGGATTTAATAAACATAAAAGGAGATAACGTATTTAACAAGATTAGCTAAATATAAATATAAAAGCAAAGCATAGGGACATTAAGGGCATTTTACTAAATTAAATAATCTTATTTGATTAATATATTTCTACAAAGAAGGTAAATTCAATACATTGTCGCATGAGTGTTATAACCAAGCAATAACTGGAAAAGAATTAGGGTAATTGCACTAATTGTAGCCAATAAAGACAAATACTTCTACTAATAATAATATTAAGAATAATTATAAGAACTATAATAATAATAAAATAATAATAATGATATATCTCACCATCACAATATTAAAAAAGTATTTCAATACAAATATTAGTTTGACCATGTCAGTAAGTAGTAATCTATTTACATGACATTGCAAAATATTTTGGGGTTTCATGTATCATAATATGTTTCTGGCATGATGATTAGCAAAATGTTTGCAGCTGTGATGGAAATTCTGTGAGGAGCCTTCCTCACCTAAATACTTTCCAAAAGCAACTAATTTTATTAAATTATAAACTTTCAATATTAAACACTGATCAGAAAAGTCACCCCTTGCTTTGAGATGTGAGAATACCTGGTATGCCAGTATGCTCTTTGGCACTGAGAGTTTTTGGTTTAATTTTTTTTATTCTACAAGGTTTATAAATCCTCCCCAAGTCCTTTAATACCAGGATTTTTATTATTATTATTATTTTCTGAAGCTCTCTGTGCTTTCGGACTACATTTACTCACCAGATGTGCTTTTCAGGGCAGACATCCCGAACGCCTTTGTGTTCTTTGTGGAGCTGACGGTGCCTAATTTCAGCAGTAGCTTCAGATTTATGACCATGGCAATCTCATCTAAGAATGAAAACTGACACACTCATTTGTATCACATGCAGATAAGACTGCTCAGCACACACAGGAATAAGAACAAAGATGTAAATGAATAAAAACACGACTGTGTTAAACATAAACTACAGTAGATTTAATTCCTTTATCTGCTGTTGTCCAGTCTGTATCATTTAAAAGCTAAAAATGAGCGTCTGTGAATGCTGTTTGGGGTTGCTGGATAAGTTTGCAGAGCGTGACTTCACCTGGCTTCTGCTACCTGAGAAAAATGACTTTCTTCTTCCATTCTGTTGGACCCACTCCCACCCATCCTCCCTTCACCCCACCTTTTCATTTTCAATTATAGGTTGGAATATGAATCTTTAATAGGGTGATAATTGTGCTAGCATATTTGCTGTCACCCACCATTAGCCTAGATTAATTAGCCCATTTAGTTTAGCTTAAGAAAGTGTCTGGCTGAGAAATGGGAGCACTGATGGAAGGCGGATAGAGGCGGTAGAATCAGCACAATCTGTTCCATATCACAGTGCCATCTTTTTCCTGCTTTCTCCTTGTCCCTGTGTGGTGTTCGTCTCTTTTTCTCCTTCCCTCTGTTTTATTTTAACGTTCTTTTTCTCATTTAACTTGGTCTGTTTCCTCAGGCTGTGCTCCTCTTCCTCGCCTTCAGCAATATTCCGTGTTACGCTCTGACTTTTCATCTAGTGCTTTAACAGATTGTTGGAGTAGTTCAGTTATGCTGTTGGGGAAAAAAAATACTACATTTTGTTGTGTAATAGTATTGCAAGTTTAGTAAAACTTCCATCTAAGTTAGTTTTATTAAAAGCTATTTAGTTGCTAGTTGGTATTCAATAACTTACAAATTATTATCAAACTTTAATTGGTCGATATAAAGATATTTTTTCTTTCAATAAACACAAAGAATTTCCTGTAGGTTTATAAAAGTACATATTTTATTTTACTGTGGTATTGTAGTTTGTTTTGATACTTTGAGTTTTGAGGACATTTTTGTAGAAATAAAATCAAATGAAATATATTTTCACATGGAAGCTACACCAGTTACAGATCCTTCACCATCTGAGCTATGAGCTGCATCTGCTGCGGTAAACACAGAATCATAGAAAGCTGTATGTATTACAGCTCTGCTAGTAGTTGAGTATCTTTTGATTTCATTTTGTTTTATTTATTTTTTTTAATCTTTCTGAACTCTTCATCCACATCGAGCAGTTAATTTAACAAAAAGCTGAAATTAAAAGGCAGCATGCATGGAACAGAAAATAGGGGAGAACAGTGAGGTGAAACATTGACCTGGTGGAGCTCCAAACTGAGAAGAAAGAACAATGAATGTTAGCTTTCCTCTCCCAGGGAGCTTAAAGGAGAAACATTTCAGCCGGTTGGGTAAAACTGTAAAGCTGAGCTAACAACACAGCTCTCCGTTTAATAGTCCATCTATGTTTCTACCCTCACCTATGTGGTCACACGATGTGAGGAGTGATCGAACAAACGAGATCGCAAATACAAGTGGCTGACATGAGTATTTCCTGCAGGGTGGCTTGACGCTCTGTAGAAAGGGTGGAAGCTCAGTCATCTGGGATGGGCTCTGAGTAGAGTTGTTTGCCTCTTCACAGCTAGAAAGCGAGATGAGGTGGCCTGAGCATCTGGTTAGGAGGCCTCCTGGACACCATCAGCTTTGTGGTTGCACATTGACCCAATTTAAAACATCTGGAGCACATTTTTATCCTTTAGACCTTCAATATGCGTAATAATCTTTTACTTTTCCAGCTTTCAACAATAAACAAACACATCTTGCTGCTTTTGTTATTAAAACCTTTCCTGAAATGTCACGTAACCCTGACGTGGTTTAAGCAGTCGCAGAAACATACAGCACAGAAACCATCAGAATGAGGGAAGACATTATGAGGTTTTAAGCCACCCCTTGATCTGATCTAAAATGATTTTCCAATGCACTTGTTCAGACAAGCTGAGATGTTTGTCACGTTTTCACTACAACGGAACATTTGATTGGATCAAACGTCCTCCATGCAAACATAGCTTTAATGACTTTTTTCACCCTTCAGCATTGTGTAAGGTAAGATGTGACTACTTGTGTAGCATGTAGTGCATCCAAATCACTTGCTGAGTAACATGAGTGCTGTTCACTTATAAAGCAGCTACTTAGCACAATACATTTGGCACACAGAGGTAATTCATTGCTATCTGGCTCCTTCAAGGTAAAGCTAAACTTCAAATAAGTATCTGTATATTATCGGTCTTCTCTCGTTTGCACCGTTGATCAGCTGCTAAATCAGCAACAGATGCCACCTCGCCGTTTACATTTTCACTGGTGGTTTCTGAGGTGGAAGATGGCTCTGTTGTAGGTGTGTAACAAAACAGTGTCCACACACGTACGGGCCTTAGTAGTGGACCGTTTGGTCAATTGTTTTATTTTTTCAATCATTCATTTTTTTATGTATGTTTTACAATTATAGCTTCCAATGTTAGCTTAGCTGGTTAGTAAATAGGCTCTTGGCCAATCCTGTTTAGATCTTTTGAGGCTCAAACCAGTGACCTTGTTGCTAAGGCCACAGTGGAAACCACTACTCAATCGTGCAACCCTATCTGGGAATATCTTGACTTTGGTCAGAACAGAAACATTCTTCCATGTAGATTATACCACTTGTCCGTAAAGGTAGAAACATTTTCAGATGGTAGTGCAGCTTCTATTCACATGTCATACTTAGTGTGAAATATACTATAACAGCCACATTTTTCATTCAAAGAACCATCCAGTATCCTTTTTGTGTCTTGATGGTTGTTTTTTATAGAGGAAAAAATCACTGCAACCTCACAAAAACTGGAAATCAGAATTAACGTAAAAATGTAATTCTCCTGTAAAATATATTAGAAATACTATTTTGTTGCTGCTGGGCCAGGTTACATAGTGCAGGTGACATCTCCTGTAGCAGAAGACACAGTAAATGTTGCTGTTCTGCATATCTTAGTAAAGAGTTTGCAGGAAAGTTAAGAGTTTCAGCTGCAGGTTAGTTGTTCATTGTCCGTAAAAGCAAACATTTTCAATTGTAGGAAGTCGGTTTATTCTATATCGGTGTGAAAATATTGCTTAATGGAGCTTTAATCCACTCTCCACCTTGGGATAAGCTGTGCATATGTGTGTGTGGGTGTGTGTGTTAGCGGAGTGACTTGGCCATGTCACTGGCTGTATATCTCTCAGCAGGCAGTTGGAAATGAGGTCTAATCGTAGGGATATTAAAGTCACAATAGACTGCTCCCGCTATTAAGGCCTGTCAGCCCTGGCCTCCTCTCTCACCTTGATATCTCTCAGTCTCTGAATATTTAGGTGCTTACCTCAGGCGTGCAGTGTGTGCATGTTTCTTTATGTGTGCTGGTGTGCCTAGCAGGAAATTTATCATCGCCGTACCCGTTCAGACTCTCTGAATGTGTTTGTGTTTGCCTCTCACTGTGTGCTTATGCCGTACATCTTTTTCTACTTTTCCCCCCAGGTGCGGCGGGGGCGCGGCTGCTCTCAGGTCCGATCAAACCTGTCGCCATGGATGTGGATGAAGAGGAGAATATGAGTGAGTCCACCTGATTAATCTCATTTTCTCATCCATCTTTTTTTTTCCTGACTGTGCCATACCTGGTCAGTACATTTAAATGTCTGCCTGTATTTCTACTTCTCTCCTCTCTGTCTTCCTGCATGTTTGTCCTTCTCTCTTTCTCTGTTGTGTAATCAATGTGAACTAATTTTTACACCTTACATCCTCTTCTGTGCAAGTATTTGTAAAAAGGCAAACCCAAATTCACAAAAATAATAAATGACAAAAATGTGAATTATGCTGCACATATTAAATAAATTCAAAGAATATATGTCATAAAAATATGTTGTCATTTAGAGCCACTATTTCTATAATAAGATAAAATCATGATAAAAAATACTCCCTTTCTCAATGTTAAGGTTTAACATATCAAATAATCAACCCTCCTTTTAGCAGGTTTTATAATTTGCTAAATGCAACCTTTGCAGATAAAAACAACATAAAATATTACACTTGATCAGTATTTCCTGAACAAAATCAGAAGCAATACATAAAAACTACTTTTACACTTACTGAATTAAAGGGCAGGAAGAAGCCAGGTGCTGCTAATCAGCGACACTATTAACGGATCAGTCAGAGCTGCTCTATTAAAGCAGATTTTTGGCAGGTGTGTTCACACACACTGCCAATGAGGTAAGGCATAAACAGTGATGGGACAGATGCACGTGTAGGGGTCCAACTCTTAACTACTCCACCCAAAAAGGTGGAGCTTGACTCGCTGCAATCCACTGTTGGTCAAAAGTGTGATTTTGTACTAATTACAAAGTGGCAAAAGCTCCATGTTTAAATAAACGTTAGATTTTTTTAAGTTAAATGCTAATAATAAAGAACTGCTGGATGCTCGCCATGCTCATCCTGTTCTCTGTGTTGCATTATAATTTAAGAAGAGTTTTGCACTGCTATGACCTCATGCTATTAGGTGGCTATTTAGCGCTGTCCAGCAGATGTGCTACCTCCTGAGTAAAGGTAAGGCTGGATGTGGAAACACAAAGCCGATCAGGGTGTACAAAGCCAAACCTCCTGTCATGAGCCTGACCTCCGTGGTCATGAGCCTTCACACTGTACAGGCCTCAGTTAGGCTGTTAAATGTTTGTCAGCACTATTAGGGAAAAATGGAACTAGTACAGCATGTTTGGAAGTTTTGGCAGCACAAAATCTTGATTTTATGAAGAACATAGCAGCTTCTGGATCATTGTCCTGTAGACAAACCTGTGAAAGTGGAGGGGTTTAGTCATGATGCACAGCATTATGTTCAGCTAAAACCAAACCTGGGAACTGTCCACCTTGCAGACACTGAGGTTGTCTTCTGTATGACAAACCTTTCTACAGACAAATATGAGGCCACCGGACAGCAAAGTGGAGAATAAACATGTATCAAACAGGACAAAGATACCAAAACAGCAACAAATCTAAGGAGTGTAAAATACAAGCTGGCGAATCCTAGGGTGTGCTTTGGTTTTTACACACTCTTACTGCATTGTGGCTGAGTTTGTGTGAAATAAATAATGACATATTACACATGCTCTATTAGCCTTAAACTAGTAAACACTAAATATTCTCCCTTCGTTTACCAAACAACCGCCGTAGCACCATTTTTCTTAACTTATTGCACTAAAATAAAATAAAAATGTTTTGAAACAGAGTTTTCTCACACACAATGTTGGAATTACATTCATTCAAAGGAGGCTGCCAGCATCAGTGGCACCCAAAGCGATGATACAAATGAAAACTTCTTATTGTTGTCAAACTTACTCTGCATGAAAGTGTGCTCCTCTGTCAAATAAGAACGAAATAGTTTTTATTGTCTTTCAACACTTCTGCTGCCTTGTTCTTACATTTTTTACTGCCAGATATATATGAAAGATATGTGGAGATAAAACACAGTGCCAGCTCTCACAAGCCCTTTTTCATTAACACCATGGGGGCAGCAGAAGAAAACTTGAAAGAGTTTTGGTACTTTTATGTGACAACCTTAGCAGCTCTCTGAAAACTTTCATCGTAAGATCCAAGCCCAACAAACGTGTTGCATTTAGAAAAAGGTCATGGCAGTGAAGGGTTTCTCCCTCTGTCTGCAGGATTTGGTTCATGTAAGATCAACAAAGGGCTTTATATCTGCCACAACTAAGTTTGCTGTTTGTTTGTTTGTTTTTTTATGCCAAAACATGAAAAATGAAAAAATGACACTGATTACACAATATCCCAGCATGATGGCGTATCCACAGCTACATGTGCCTGCTGTAATCCAATGTATCGCATGTTTCTGTCCTCTAAACTGGCTCAAAACTCTGAGCCCTACTCTATAACCCTACTCCAAATATTAATATATTTTCAAAATGAATTTAGTCAGTTTTCAGCCCAAAGGGAAACTTTAGACTGTGTGTATTGAATAAATCATTTTGAAATGAAGAAAAGAAGCTCCAGATTTCCTGCGCTGCTTTTCTTCACTGTAGTCATGCAGCATGCCATAAATTATCTTTTTTTTTTTGTTTATTTTTTCATTGAATTTTGTATTCGTTACATTGAGGTTGAGATTATGAGGCAAGATATGAATATTTGGCAAAACATTTAAAAATGAACTCAAGTGGAAAATTCCAAAAGCCTCTGTGCACATCATCTTTTTGCAGAAAAACAATGTTAGCATCAATACTATATGCGCTCAAATTTTAATAAAACAAAGTATATTTTTGGGAATCCAGCATCCAGATGTAACTCACCCTGTTTTCCACAACACTAACATAAACTGACAACTGTGACCTTTTCTAAAACTGCACCCTACAAATATAAATATTCTTATCAAATATTTTGCACAGTTGTGTCTCCTCCCCAGCTCATTATTAAATGTATTTGCAAACTACAAATATCAATTTGCTGAATGCATGAGCTAGAAAAAAATATTTTGCATGTCCCCGGCTTGTTGTCTGAATGGGTTTCAGTTTGTGTGTGAGATTTTAGGAAGACATCTTTATTTATTTCTTTTCTTGCCTCCAGACATGCCAGTAACGGCGTGCAGACGATAACAGCATGTCGGTACATTTTGCAACCTAAAACACTGTGCTCTCTGACAAGCTCCAAGAGGGGATCTCAGAGGCACAGGGTCTTATGAATGGCACCGCATTAGAGTCTTCCACCATTTAAAATATGGCATTCTTTCTTTTAAACTCATGAGAAAAGGGAGTAAACCACATTTTTTTAAACCTTTCACCGTATCAGCAGTCAAGCCTTTAGGATCCTGCAGTAGGTGGAGTCTTCTCCTTCTGCCTCTTTGATGTACTCTCCTGTTTGCCTGGTCCTCAGCTCCTCCCCTGCACTACTCCCCTGCACTCCCTCAACCCAACCTACAACCCCACTCATGCACACTGCGGCCTCTCTTTCTCTTGAGTACCGCAAGGAGTAACCTATCAAGCCTTTGCTGAGGGATGTTATAAATGAAAATTTTTCCCAACGTTCCATCCACTTTGCTAACTGGAATCAGTGATATGTGTTCCCCCAGTACAGTGTATTTCAGATCCTTTACTTATGAATGTTCTTGATTTGTCTGTAGGCATTCGAGGCTGATAAATTAGAAACAAAACCATTGGTGTGTTTGTGCGTCTGTCAGTTGTGTTGTGTCCTCGTATTTGTTTGCATTGTTGTTAAGACCCATAGCACTGTGCAACCTTAAAAGCGGCCATAAGTTTTACCTGAAAATATGTCCCTTTTTTCCACTTTCACAACTGCAACAGTACTTGTGTGGGACATGTGATTTTATTTCTAAATTTAATATCACTCGACTAAAGAAATTACTTCGAATCTTGGCAAACGTAAATCTGCCATTGCACTGGGAATATAGATGTGTTGATCTTCTGTTGTAATATCAGTAGACTTTTTGTATGAATTAAAACCCAGCTTTTCCTGCTGTGATAATGGAACACAAATCATTGGTTCAGTTCCAAAGAGTGATAAAGGAATCTATAAATTTTGCATTTACAAGATCCTGCAACGAAGGCGTTGTAAGTTACTCTTTCTGGGCACCGCAGGTTCAAGCAGCACAGACGTTAAGGAAAACCGAAACCTGGACAACGTGTCTTGCAAAGACGGGGTGGGAGTCGCTGATCAGCTCCCCAATGGAAGTGGCAGTCGAAAGCGCCCTTTAGAGGAGGGTAACAATGGCCACACACATTCCAAGTTCCGGGCCAAGAAACGCAAGAAAACACCGGGGCCGGTCCTGCCCAAGAATGCCCTGATGCAACTGAATGAAATCAAACCAGGTCTACAGTACAAACTGCTGTCTCAGACAGGGCCTGTCCACGCACCAGTTTTTGTCATGACTGTGGAGGTTAATGGACAAATGTTTGAGGGCATGGGCCCAACCAAGAAGAAAGCTAAACTAAATGCAGCTGAGAAAGCACTGCGTTCCTTTGTCCAGTTCCCCAATGCATCCGAGGCGCACCTGGCCATGGGCCGAACGCTGACTGTGAATACAGACTTTACATCTGATCAAGCTGACTTTCCAGACATGCTTTTCAATGGCTTTGAGACACCAGCTGCACCTGAAGAATCGTTCTTTCTAGGCTCCAATGGTACAAACTCACTAGGGGAGTACCCGCTACCCACAACACCCGGTAGCAACCTTGTCCAAGCCCCATTGCCCCCTCCATCTGCATTCAGCTCACCATCCACTGGCAAAAACCCAGTCATGATCCTCAACGAGCTCAGGCCAGGCCTCAAATACGACTTTGTGTCAGAGAGCGGTGAGAGTCATGCCAAGAATTTTGTGATGTCAGTAACAGTGGACTCACAGACGTTTGAAGGCTCAGGGCGCAACAAGAAGCTGGCAAAAGCCCGGGCAGCGCAAGCCGCCCTGTCTGCTCTGTTCAACATGCAGCTAGACCAGACACCGTCCCGGCAACCCATACCAAGAGAGGGGTTGCAGCTTCACTTACCCCAGGTAAGATTTTACTTTCTTTTATGATGACCCAAAGAAATAGCCACTGTAAGCCTTGTGATCTTGACTGTGTATCAGAGAGAATATTACAAAAATAACAATTACCTAGTGTAACCTTGAACCAACCATTTCTTTAAGAAGCATGTCTGATAAGTGCATTTCTTTATGTGATTTCACTTTATGTCCTATTTATATACGATCAAGTCTCACTGCCTACATACTTTCCTGCATCCTTTGCATGGGCATGGTTATTTGGCAATAATTACAATAGTGGACACAAGAGTTCTATAAATTCCCATGTCAGTTTCAAACAATAGCAAACTTTGACATGATAGAGAAGATCACAATAAATAAATTAAAAAACATCTTTTTTGGGCCAGTTGCAAGTCAGCTGTGTTGTGCAACACTACTCCATTGCTTTCTGGTGGTTCTGCTGCTCAATTTGCTATGCCCGGGTACACAAAACTTCTGAAAACTGACCTAAACATGTGCTTAAAAGGATGCAGAAGATAGTCTGAGTTTTCCAGGATACGCATTTCATGTGGAGCGTAAATTAGGCTTAAGACAATAGGGCAGATAGCCCTTCATGACTCCATTGCCTGCATAACTAAATCAACACAACTGACTGCTGCTTTTAGAATATAATGTCTGAAAATTACAGGATGGGTAATGTTAATCCTTCTCACTGAGAGTAGTAATCACAGGCACAGTTTGACCTCCCAAGTCAGAATTACCAGGGAAAATCATTATAGAGTGGCATCTTCTCTGCTCAGCTTTGAATGCAATGCAAAGAAACACACTTATTACAAAAACTGACACTATTCTGGGAGACACTAAGTTTATAAAGAATATGTTTTGTCCCCTTCCCAATCCAAGCTCAGATGGTCTACGTTTCTACCCTGCATCAGCATCTATGCTGGAAAAATGATGTGGATCCATGGCACATGGCTCAAAAACTGCAGTGTTAGCAGCCCTGATAATTGTTTTATTACTGTTTGTTCTTGCAAACATGAGCTACCATGGTGAGATTTTTGAGTCTCAGAAGCTTTTGAGGAAAAATGTAGAGGCTTGACTGTGGGTGGTACTCATTAGTATTCATATACCCCCTGCACACACAGAATGTGTTGAGTTACTCATAGTCTTTGCGCTATTTAGGTCATAAGCAGATTTTTCTTGACAAATGTGAAAATATACAAATTTCAGTGTAGCAGAATGAGTTGTGTGCTCAGACAAGTGTATTTCGTTAAAGCCTGAGTGAATTAGGAGCGGGACATTAAAAGAAAACATTCCTTTGGATCTTTCCGTTGGGTTACAAAGAGATCCAAACTTTTGCACCTTCTTAAACTCTGCTGTTTTATTAGGTTATCATTAAAATCTCATTGACATCGGGTTAGCAGGAACCAAGGGCTGGTTTGTGCCTTGAGCTGCCATGTTAGAGATGATTGCCAGTGTGTGAAGAGAGATAACACAGCCCGGCAAAGCTAATCAGCTCGACACACTGTCAACAGTCCCATCCCTGCAAAGCCTTTTCTTCTTTCTCCCCTCCCTCTCTCCTCTAGTCAACTGATTTATTCAACAAGCGGCCCATTTTAACAACAGCACCCCTACTAATTACTCTATTAAATCTTTGTTGTTTGATATTTAATTTCTACAACCTGTTTCCATCTGGCAAGGCACTGATAGGGTTGTGGGATGAGTCCACTGCTGAAGCAGGAAAACTTCCTTTTTAGATTTTTTCATTTGGTTCTGTTGATGCACAAACCAATCACATGCAATTCAGAGCCAAGATAAAATCATTTTGTGCATTATATTATAACTTTAGCATTTTTAGTCTTTGCGCTTCTCGGGTCTTTAAAGAAAGCCAGAGTTGCAGTTGGCATGTGCAATCTGGCTTTGAGTGGGTGACTCCAAAGTAGCAAGGAGGTAATATCAGACTAATCTCTATCATTTGTGATCATCCAGCCGTCATCTGTCTTCATGGTAGTCTTCATTTTCCATCACATTAGCAATAGTTAAAGAGCCATCCCGGGGATCTGAGTGCACTGTAGCAAAAGAAGTGTGAAGTTCATTTGAGGTTCACATCACTTTTGCCCAGAAATGTGAGCTTAATGGCAGTAGATCAGGACTTTGTTCATATCTGATTCTCAGGTTTGCTTGTTCAATGGGATTCACTGTCAGAAAGGAGACGCTAAATTAGAACAAGACTCACAGCGCTGCCTAAAACATGGTTATGTTTATCTCAGGGGGGTCAACCCAGTTTTACTTGTTGCTGTTTCAACGCTTTGACTCTTGTCTGTAGCAGGATGCGAACACTGTGACAGGTACATAGTGCACTGGGGGAGGATAACATCAGATACGCTTTGTAAGTTGACATATCTGAGACAACCTTGTGTTTGTGTGGCATGCCTGTCGGTGTGTGTGTGTGATTCCAGGTTCTGGCTGATGCAGTCTCTCGTCTGGTGGTGGATAAATTCAGTGAGCTGACAGACAGCTTCACCTCCCCCCATGCAAGACGAAAAGTCCTAGCAGGAGTCGTCATGACAACAGGTAACTTTGGAGGAGGAGACGACAGACGCTTTAATGCTTCCAAAATTGACAAAATTGTGCCAAGATTTATCCAAAGGAAAAAAAACTGGATAAAAACTTGAACAGCATGTGATGATAGTGAAGTTTGTGCATCAGGGTGCTCAGTTTGAATCTCAGACAGATCAGATCATACACAACCAACCAAACCAAACGGCTTCGATGTGACGTCCTTAATGTACACGTCTGCTGTTAATGATTTAGTCATATGTGGACTAAGTTCCTCAAATTGTTACATGGTAAATCTTACATTTCCATGATGGGTGACTCCTGTAAAGATTCAGCTAATCAGCACCCAATGTTGGCACTAGAGACTTAGTCCAGCAGTGTATCACTGTATCTATTAATCTCAACTGTCGACACTAAAAGAATTTAAAAGTAGCAGATGAATAATGAAGTGGGTGTTGACAGTGATCCTGAACACATTATTACTGCAGCCCTGCACAGTATTAATTCACTGGACACCCTCTGAGCATCATTACTTCTGAAACTTTGGTTTCCTGAGTCAGTATGAAGGCCTCCAACTGCCGCAATGCGCTGCCGGGTATCGAGCTGTATCCCATCTCTTTACTAAATTAGTGTTTTTCTTCTGCTAACCTTTTTCTTCTGAAGTTTAATTAGATAAAAAACTATTTTTTTAATTCTTGCTTTCAGGGCAAATGCACTTCCATGATGAAGGTATGCCGGTTAGCTAGCTTGTTGCTAGTTGAGGCTAAAAGGTAAATTACAGTGTTGGAGGTGGGTTTGCTTTGCTCCTGTTAGAGACAGAATCCTTTCATGAAGGATCTGTGATTTATTACCTGCACATAAATTCCTGAACACAAACTAGCTGAACAGAACAATTATATAATTAAGATAAATCGTGCATGTTTGTTTTATTTTGACTTAAAATATAACCCCCTCTAACCCGGTATATTGGTAACAAACAACATTAACATACAAATAAAGGATTTACAAAAGTGATTCATTTTAATTTGTGTACACATTTTTGCATCATAAAATATTATAGAATTATGAAATATGTTCGTATTTCTGAGTGGAATTATTTTAGAAATTTAAGTGAATAATTACACTTATTTTTATTTTTTATATTTTATTCAGAAAATAATTAAAATATTTAATACATTAATCATAAAAATGTATTAATGACTCATTTTTTCATATTTATAATCAATAATGATAAGTATGACTAATGTATCGTTATTGCTAATAATTGGTATTTATGACATATCTATTTATCTACATAATTCATCTAAATAATTACTATTTAAAAGTGAATATTGACATGAAATAAACTAACCACACAAGCAAAAAATGGTTCAAATTCACTTTATTTTTACTGATTTGAAATACAATTGATTGGTCCAAATTTCATGGACTGGCGACATGTCCAGGGTGTACCGCCTCTCGCTCAATAGGAGTTCCAGCTACTCGCGACCCTTCATTAAAACAATGGAGGACAGATAATGGATGAATAAAATACAGTATGATTAAAAGAGAAATGTGTGTAATTTTCATCGTAAGCTGACATGAAATGTTTGTGACTGAGTGGAAATATCAGGGTGACATCAGGGTACAACATCCCTCATGTCCACCATGTCTTTCCAGCACTGATCATTGTAGCTTGTTTTAGAGAGGCTACTTAAATCCACTCCACCTGAGCCGCAATGGGAATCTGTTTTTCTGTTTCAGACTACCATGCAATTGAACTTTTTACCAACCCCTGGTCTCCGATACCACCTCTGTTTTAGTTTTTAGAGATATTTCATTTAGAACTGTTTTAATAGGTGAAAGATCAAATAAGTTATTGCATTCAGTAACAGATGGGAAATCAGAATTGTCATATTTCAACTATTAAAATGCACTCTGAGTATTTTTAGCCTGTTTCATTCTTTTCAACTATGTAGCTGGAATTGAGTTTCAGCATTTAATAATCCATGGTAACCTATTAATCTGATCTTTTGTCAAACACTTTCCCTTGCTTCTTCCATTTTGCACCACAATCTTTTGGATGGTAATAAACCACAAATATACACAAATTATTTTAAATTGATTTTTTACGTTTTGTTAAAGGGCCAAATAAAAAATTCAGATTAAAAAAATGTGAATTTTCTCCCCGTGTTTTGTGGATCAAGCAGGGTTGAATACAGAGGGTTGAATAATGCAACAAACCGAGTTGAAGCTGCGTGGGGATAATGATGAGTATTTGTACTCTGAGCTGGGAGTGAGATGTGAAGACATCAGCAGCAAAGCTGAATGAAGATCTTCAAACATAAAGAGCCCCAAAGAAAGTGACGGGAATCTGTGATGTGAAACACTCAAAGGAGTAATAGCAATGCATCAATGTTTTGGATGGCAGCAGTTCATTCGTACACTAACCGTTAAATCCAATTAGTCTTTTCCTGGTGTCGCTTCCTATAGCATACAACACAATTAGGGTCACTTGTACCATGAGGGTGGATGTCATGAACTAGTATTTGTTCTCATCCCTCCATCAGGAACAGATGTGAAGGAAGCGCAGGTCATTTGCGTCTCCACGGGAACCAAGTGCATCAACGGTGAGTACATGAGCGACCGCGGCCTGGCACTCAACGACTGCCATGCTGAGATAATCGCCCGACGCTCGCTCATCAGGTACCTCTACACTCAGCTGGAGTTCTTTCTCAGGTCAGTAAATTCAGGTACAAGTATGCTGTTTCTGAGCTGGTTCTTTCTTTCTTAACTTGCTGTCGTTTTCGTTGTCATAGCAACATCAAAGAGGACCACCAGAAGTCAATATTTGAGCTGTGTGAGAAGGGAGGTTACAGGTTAATGGACAACGTTCAGTTTCACCTGTACATCAGCACCTCGCCCTGCGGAGACGCCAGGATCTTCTCTCCACACGAGGCCGGAGTGGAAGGTACGGCTCCACGGCGTGTTTTTAATTTAGTCAGGTCTTTAACTCAGAATTCAGTTTCTACAACTGTTTATTTTATTTAATTACATTCAGAGCTTTTCCTCTTATGCTTAATTTAATTAGAATTTTACTCCTGTTGTCCAAATACGCATTTCAGACACATTTAAACAAGGCGCTAGTAATTAGAGCGTTTTGTCATTCTCTGTCTTCCTCTATCAGTCTTTCTCCCACCCAGCCCACCCACTCTGTCTGTCTGATTAACCTCCCTCTTACTCTTGTCAGGGTGCTTTCCATTGCACATGGCAGCCTGAATAGAAAACAGCCACATTCAATTAGTCGCTGAATAGATGGCGCCTGCTGGTGGAACAGCAGAAAACTTTGATAACATAATGTGGTTGCCATTTTTTGTTTTCTTCTCTGGCTGTCTTTCAGAAAAAACACCCCTGTTTACTATTTAGCAGAATAAATTTACTCTCCAGCATTTCCATAATGGAAAGAAAAAAGTGTCAAATAAACGACATGTGCTGTTAATGTTTTTATGCAAACAAACAAGCTTCTGTGTGACTCAACAAGTGACAGTTATGATACAAAGTAATGATAATTAATAAATAACTGGAAAGTCAGTTTATTCTTCACTATAAGGATCAGCGATGACATTTATTTGAAATCAAATTAAATAATTAAACACTGAATATTTATATAAACAGCAGCTTTAAAGACAAATCATCCTCAAAAGCTATATTTGATTTTACATTTCAACATGTTTCACATTATTTGTTTTATATATATTTTATGTTTGTACTGCAGAGAGACATACATGCTGATGTGATAAATTCATGTCATGCTTTTTCTATTTTTTACCCACATTTGGCTCCAGAATTTAGTATAAACAGTATCACTGTTGCTGATATGAATCGTTCCCATGTCCTGCCCACTAACAGACGATATGAGGTGATAAAAACTGACTCTTCAACTTTACTCTGATTACCTGTCTGTGAATGAAAGTCACTGAATGACATGGTAGTGATCTGCTCACAATGTAAAAATCAAAAAGATTTATTCAGTTTCTAGTTATTAATTATTACAACAAATAAAACTCTGGTTTATCATTTTCCCAAATTCTGATTTCTTTTTCTAATCCAGTAGATTGTGATTGTGAAGCCGTGCTTTTACTGGTTCTGTCTGGTATAGGAGGGTGGTGAGCCACATGGTGTGGAGCTTTTTCATGCATGTCACACAGTTCTGCATTGTTCTGGCTCAAAGGGTCACTTGATATAAAGGGTTAAAAGAGACATTCATTGCTTGATTCAGTGGCATGTCCACACTGGCCGTGGTTATTGTGTTAACCACTCTGTTGTATCACACTGTGGAGGCTGTTTTGTTTCCCAGCAGCTTTTTTCTCTAACTATTATTTTCTTTGACTCTTTTCATGCTGCCTCATCCAGATCAGGGAGACAGACATCCTAACCGGAAAGCAAGGGGCCAGCTGAGGACCAAAATTGAGTCGGGGGAGGGCACCATCCCTGTGAGGTCCAGTAACACCATTCAGACCTGGGATGGTGTGCTTCAAGGAGAGCGGTTACTCACAATGTCCTGCAGCGACAAGATCGCGAGGTAATTACCTTTAGCCTGCGGTAGTTCCATCCCAGTTCTGTTTGCGACTCCTATTTTAGGTCATGTCACCGTGTTAACCAGCGGCCGCTCTATTGATTTGCTGTTTTGAACCTTTAAAGCTCCCCGGTGGACGTGGTGTAGTATCTAAAATCCTTCTGCAACAACTCTAACAGAATAGTCACTAAATGTTTTGGGTTTTTTTAATGTGAAATCTAGCTTTAGCTCTTATAAAATCATTGCCTACAGTGGTTAAGGTATGTTGTGTGTATATCTAAAAAAGTCTCACTATTTAGCAGGAGCCCAGAACTTCATACTTCAGCTCTCATTAGCCACGTGTCTTCTCCCTCCTATCAGGTATTTTATTTGCCTTAATGTTGTGTGCTGCCATGGCTTTGTTGACCTGCTTTACCATTTCAAGTCCATGATTTTCTACAGAGACTGACAGGGAAAGGTGAAAAGATGGATCCTCCGTCCCTGTGGGCATTTTTGTTGGTAGATCATAGCATCTTTAGTCTCTGTCCATGTTCAAGGCAGCACTGTTCTCCCCTTGTGATGAATGGTAGCGTGGTACCATTACTTGTCTTGCCAGCCCTCATCCTTCCCTCTTTTCTGTGGGATAATACTCTGCCCCAACACGCAGTGCGACTGAAGGCAGACTGAGTGTTTGATGAGGGACGTGTCAGATCTGTCTCCTGAGTTGCAAATGCTGTTTTCTTCGGGTGAGAAGTGTCGTCGCCCTTTAGCTTGTCAGTACTGACTCTAGCGGTTTAGATTTTATCTGGCTGTCCAGCATGGACAGATCCAGTTGACTGTGTAGAAATACACCCCAGTACCAGCTCAGGAGTGATGAAAAGCGACTAAGGCTACGTTCAGACTGCAGGGCATAATGCTCAATTCGGATTTTTTTGTGAAATCCGATGTTTTGGAGTGTCCGTTCAAATTTCCAATTAAATGCGCCTTGTGTGATCTCATGTATGAACCTCATACGCACGAAAAC
>JBAMHV010000013.1:20939141-20950846 GCA_037177535.1 Pseudomugil gertrudae
ATATCCGATTCATGTCGCTTAGGGCAAAAAAATCGGATTTGAGTCACTTCGGCTCGCGGTGTGAACGTAGCCTAAGATGAAGGAAAGTTGATAATAAAGTTGTAGGAGTATCCTGTGCTGCGCAAAGCTTCTGATTGTGAGTTTTCATGACACGGCAATTAGCCAGGTCAACAGTCCTGCTCCGGTGCCCGTGTGAGAGGCTGCTTAGCTGCTGCTGGCTTTCTGAGTGGCACTTTCTGAGTGTTCTCTCTTTACACATAGTTTCTGCCTCTTATTTCCCACAGTTTCACTGGAAATAAGGGGTTCTGTGCCTCCTGACTGAGCTCATTAGCAAACAGGCTCTTTTTTCCTGTACGCTTCTGCCACATCGGTGTTTATTCTGACCATTCTTTCACATATGTGTGTCTTAAATCTCAGAGTATAAATGAAAAGACTCAAAAATTACATGGCTGTTTGACAGGAATGAAATTGAATGTCTGTAAAGATATAACTCAAATGTGCGTGTCACCTGTGTTTTTTCTTGTTCACTGTGTCCTTCAGAAGGTCTTCTAGTGTATATGTGTCACCATGTTGCCATGATGAAACGGTTTGTGTGATACCTCGGATTCTAGATGGTTCTGAATATTATGGAGCTGTTTTTACTATCGCCCTCAGCTCTGCAGTCTGGAGGTTTCATTTTGGTTCACACACACTCCCTCACACACATGTACACAGAAAATATGATTGTTTTAAACAATGGGCTTATTGCATTCCTCTGGGGTGTTATGGGTGCGTTTTTTCTGGTCTCATATTGGACATTTTACACACTCAGTGTGCCTGAAGTAGAGTGATAAATCAGAAGAGATTTTGTAATACAGTTACTGACAGATGTTTGACCAGATTGTAATCCTGTTTTAAATGTTTTTCTATTCATAAAAAAATAAAAGAAGCAAACCAAAATCAATTAACTGAATTTTTTTACATGATTAGTGTCACCAAAGTATGTTATACCGGGCTAATCTGTGCCTCGTCTTTGATCAAGCATCACCACATCATGAAGGTGTGAGGGTGTACACCTGGCCAGATAATGTTTGAGAGGTGAGAATCACTATTTGCACCTGCCTTCTTTTTTACCAGGATGTTTGACAAACTAGTACCAGATGCACCAACAGGTCAGACTAATTATCTGTATTATATTTGTGATTTCCCACAAGCGGTTTGCTCGGCTAAACTAAACTTCTGTTTATTGCAGCTGATGTGAGATTTGTTATTCAGGGTCTTCAGCGGTCCTTTCCATGTGTGTGATGTGTTTGATGAACTTGGAGTGTAGACTTAACTCTCTTTTTAAGACTCTTACACTTTATATTTGTAGCGCTAATTCAAAATAGTTTTTTCCAGCCCACGTGAATCAAAACAGAGCCAGACCATAATACTGAAACCATTATAGCCCCTTTTCCACCGACAGGTTAGTGATTTTACACAGCTTATCATACTGTTATGTGGCAAATCAGCCACGTAGTGATATATACATCAGCAATGTAATAGTCTGACATCATAGTGACCCTTTCCTTGAATTATAATGAAGAGTGTAATGGTGGACATGCAGCAGTTTGTGTCTTTTCTTCTTGGCATGTGTTACTAAAAACTAAACAAAACAGCATCCATGTTGTATTTATTAAACATGCTTCTTTCTTAGCATCAACTTGCACAGAAGTGATGAGTCTTATAACCAACAGACTGCATTGCACCAAACTCCCTCTGTTTGGGTTGGCTCAGTGAGGTTGGGACCCCAATGTTACAGTCCCAGAAAAGTAGGATGGGTCTAATTACATATTCTGGCTTGCATTTTTTGCCTGTGGAAACAATGGGAAAAAGTGTTCATCGGGCCAGATCCGTTAGTGGAAACAGGCTTATGTGTCACAGATGGGGTGGGGAGGGGGGTTATTTTTCTCCAAACATAGCCCTTATTTTTTACTCCTGGTTCTGTTTCATCTGTCAACAAAACATTCAAGATTCACACAAGACTCATTCAAGATTAGGAGGGTCATTTCTGTTTCTTCCCATACAAGTAAATAACCAACATCCACTCTTTTTTGTCTGTTTCTCATTCAACCAGATTTTCTGAGATCTGTGTAGAAATGCACCTCATAAAAAACCACAAGCTGGTTTAAAATGCTGCTAAATATCTTCGTCTGAGAAGAAGAAGCTGAGCTAAACGCGTACATTTGCTTTTCTCTTTACGCCACCTTTTCCTCTCTATTTTCATCATCTTCCTTCCTTCTGTTTTCTCCCACATTCTCACACTCATTTCCCTTATATCTGCCCCTCCTCTCAGTGCTTCCAACACCCCCTGCCTCTCTCCCCTTCTGTCTCTCCATGTCTCTCGCTCAGTGAAGTGGACAGGCGCTGCTCCACAGAGCATGTCAATGGGAAAATGACTGGGGAGACATAGCTACTGGCTCAGCATAGAAACACACAGATGTTTGGAAAAAATTAAATTGGAAACCTCAGATTTCACACAATATATGGGCTTCCATCATAGTCTAATCAATTCCTGGATAATGACTACAAAGTACTTCACGTATATGTTGATGCACAGGTAGCTGATCCGCTTATCACAGTGACAGCGTATATAGATGGTGGAAAGGTTTTATTTATGAGGAGAAAATGAAAATAAGCACCCAGTCCTTTCCACATATTACATTTAAGTGTCATTATTTATTAGAGAAAATGAACTCCAAATGTAAAAGCAGTGAATGAAAAATTAGTACAGGTGCTGCTGATCGTGGGATTTGAATAATGTATCAAAGCAACTTATTACTGGCCATATGGCTTTACATTTATCCAAAAGGATAGGTGTGAGTACATTTCTAAGCAATTTGGAGTCCATCATTCCTCAAAAGTAACGATTTTCCAGAAGGAAATAATTAAAGAGGGTGATTGATCTTTCCAAGAGTTCACTTCCCTGAAAGATCAGACCATGCAACACTGAGATCTAAAAAGAGCTTCCTGTAAGACTCTGCAGGCTTCATTTAGCATGTTACATGTTGAATTTCATTACAGTGCAGTTGCAAAAGGGGTGAATGAGATGGCTTGTTTGAAAGCGTTGCTAGAGTCTCTTCTTTTAAACAAACGTCTGAAATATACAAACCACAGGCAGCTGGGAATGTGCCATTTGAACAAAAATGACCAAAGTTAAAATAATGTAAAGAAGATAATGCTTTACATTTAGATAATGCTTTACAAGGTAAAGATTTGAGCAAATCATGCTCAACTTTTATTCACAAATACCAGATATCCATATAAGGCATGGTGGTGGAAGGCTAATAATTTAAGCTTGTATAAGCCACATGATGCCATAACCTCCAGTGACAGGAAACAGAGATGCAGGAAACAACTAATAAATGCATCAAAGTGTTAAGAAAGTCCACTCAATGTCCAGACTATGACCTGGCTGAAATGTCCTGATGGGATCAAATCTCTAATAATTGATCGAGTGGTCTAGAATTCTGCATAGCTATCTAAGAAACCGATAACATTATAAAGATTAGTTTCCTGATGAGCTGCTAAATGTGGATCTGCAAGCGGATGAACCGTGTCATGCACTGAGCATTTTACACACTGATTCTGTATTTTGGCTCAGTTTTAAATAAATGATTGAATATGTTTATTATCTGAGGCTGTTTAAGATCAGCTATGGACCAGATATTCTTCTAATTCCTCCATGAACTTGAAAGAGAGGTTGCTCTTTTTTGTGCGTATGTTAAACCAGATGAACCCTGAGACAGTGCCCTTGTTGAGCTAAGGTCTGATCTAAACAGTAAAAGATTCTGTCATGTGTTTTTCCTCTGCAGGTGGAACGTGGTGGGCATCCAAGGCTCTTTGATGAGCTATTTTACGGAGCCAATCTACTTTTCCAGCATCATCCTTGGCAGCCTTTACCATGCTGACCATCTCTCCAGGGCCATGTACCAGCGCATTGCAGACATCGAAGACCTACCCCAACAGTTCACCCTCAACAGGCCTCTGCTCAGTGGTAAGAGCTCTCATTGACGTGGAGCCAGAGATAAAATAAACCACACACACATTGGCTAAGTTTTCCTTCTTATTATTTTACACACATTTTCAGAACATTGAAACCAAACCAGTCTTAGCTTATTAAACCTTTCCAGCCAAATCCCAGCTGTCCAAATATCAAGAGGAAGATTTTAATCCTAAATATTGTCTGGACTGGTTGGTCCTGCAGCAACGGAGGACAGAATAAGCCTTCCTCTTCTGTTTGATCGGAGCTGGCATTTACCTTCTTGCTGTGGAATTTGAATAGCTTTATCGTGTTGGCTAAACTCTCAGCATTGGATTGACCTTTAGAAAAGGCCATACAGCCTGGTTCCTGATGTGTTTCTTTTTTTCTGACTTTAAATTTAGAACATTTACTCATTGTGCTTTGACACAAAACACAGAATTTACCAGCTTTTTGTCCAAACTTTCATGTAGCCTGCGGATGTTTGTCCTCCTTCAAAGTAAAAGTTTTTATTTATGTTTAATTTCCGTGAAGCAAATAAAACGTAAAATAATAAAACGGGACAATTTGTTCTCATCTGCTGCTTAAAGTTTCGAGCCTCATGGTCACAAATCAAGACTATCGCTGTATTTTTGTCCGAAGGCAAAGCATGTAGCTAAATCAGACAGGGAAATTAAATCTGTCTTTGAAAATGATGTTTCTGTTGGTATGTATTTATTGCCTTAGAATGACACTTTTATACCTACTTGCCATGGTTCATCATACATGGCAGTAGCTATTTATGCCAGTAATTTTGCTACAGTGTATCTGAATGGACAAACATTTGCGTGTGTGATGGGAGAACCATCTGAACTTTAAACTACAGTACCGTCTCCCTTTTGATAGGTGCACCGTTTGGGATAAATAACACCTTTAAAGGACCAGTCGTTGCAGTCTCTGACTCCACTGGATCCACTCAGAGGGAAGATGGGCAGATCAAAATGTCCCATTTCCTCCTCAGTTGGCTCAGGCGTAATAATAGACACTGAGAATACATTCTTTCAGGTACCTAGACACCAAAATCTAGAATATGTACCTTATTATTGTGGAGTAATTCTTCACTTAACTGCAGATATTCTGAATATGTGGCGAAGGCTTGAAGCGTTAAAGCATCACTGTACAACTGCTGCACATCTATCGTACATTTTGTTTCCCACTGTTATGAAATTGTTTTTGTTCAATCTCAGTGCAAAGTCCATCTGTCCACTTGCAAGCTAAGCACAGTAAACCAAAATCGCCCTTATATGGGAAAGACAAATTTCATGATTAAGAAGTTAGAAAACCTTACTGCTCACCTGGTCAATGTGCCGTTATAAAATAAGGCAGAATCATTCAGGTGAATTGAGTGACTCTGTGGTCATTTGTCTCGATCCTTGAGGATAGCATGGGGTGTCATATCACAGCCTTTTAGTGCAGCAATCCCCACCTCCAACCCCTCCTGCTGCTCTCCTTTGGTTGATCTCTAAGTGACGGGTAGAGGAGATAATAGTCAGGGGGTTATTAACCTTTTCCGCTTTAGAGAACTTTTAGCGGTGAAGGGCTGTGGCCTTAGAGCACTGAGGATTTCATCCCCTGTAAATCATTTTCTGCCACAAGTGCTGCCAAATGGAACCAAGAAGCTTAATACACTGACACACACACATACACTCGCAGAAAGAGCAAGACACAGGGATTTATGGCAGCCATATATCTGCCATTTATGCTTCAGATACAATGGAGGCCAAAGCCCTTCAGTTTGCTGAGATTGTACAAGCTCTGTCCTCAGAGACCCTCTACAAGGTGGATGGCATCTTTTCTCTCCACAAAATAAAAAAGGAAATAAGGATTTAACAGCAATGGGAGGCTGTGTTTAAATGCTTTATTCACTGTTAGTTTATCAAAGCAGCTTGGTGGTAGGAGGTTTAGTTGGTTCATACTGAGTCATATAGTAGGGGCATTATCTTGCAGGTCTTTTATTGTTGTAACGCATTCCTTCAGGTATTTTTATATCTAACCAACATTTAGGCAGACAGTCATATTCTGCATGACTCTCTAAAGTTAAAACGTTTTAAGAAGAAATAGGACTTAAGTGACTTTGAATGTGGCATGGTTGTGTGTGCCTAACAAGCTGGTGTGAGTACTTCTGAAACTGCTTATCTTTACACACAAACATTTCTAGGGGGGTACAGTTCTCACAGACTCACCAAAACAAGAGAACAACAACACGAAAGCCTAGCTCCTTCTTGCCTTTTTATTACTGTCGGGCAGCTGGTGGTGTAATAATGTTGGGGTTATTACTTGGCAAACTTTGAGCCCCTTCATAGCAATTGAACCATGTTTAAATGCTGGGGTCTCAGTATTGTTGCTGACCACGTCCACCCCTTGATGACCACAGTGTAACATGGTGTTTGATAGCTACTTTTTGCGAGCTAATGCACCATGTTGCAAAGCACAAATCTGGTTTCTTCAACATGACATGAAGTTCACAGCACTCCTATGGTCCATAGTCACCAAATCTCACTCAAATGGAGCCTGTTTGTGCAGGAGATTCCCATCATGAATGTGCAACTGATGTGAGTTTCTGCAACTGTGTGATGCTATCGTGTTAATATGGAGCAAAATCTCTACAGTGTTGAATCTATGACACCAAGAATGTACCGTAAGCAGTCTGAAGGCAAAAGAATGTCCAACTTAGTGCTAGCAATACAGACCTGATAAAGTGGCAGTGTGGGTGTACAGGTGGGTTTTTAGAAGGACAGAAGTTAATAAAGAACTGTTTCCATCTTGTGAGAAGAGGAAGATTTGAAATACCTTCGAGTTCAGCTGCAGTAAACTGGTTGGAACTAAAATAGTGGTTGATAAGAATCGACTGAGCAGATTCTACTTGCTAATGAAGCTGTGATAATTCAGTGTTTGTTCCAAGATGTTAGATTGTTGTGGAAAGTGCAGTCAGCTTTACAGCCATCTGCTAGAGCTCCAGCATCAGAGCCAGAGACCTAAAGAAACTGAACTAAACAAAACCAAAACATGTTTTCATCTGATTGTACTGAATTCTTTTGTATGTGAATGAAAAAATTAAGCATCTTGTGACACATTCACTTCCTGTCACTTAGTGTTTAAATAATATAATAGAATTTACATTAAGAGACAATAAACCAAATAAATGAGACTCAGCCAAAATCTATTTTACACAAATGTGTCCAGAGTTGCTTTTTATAGGTGTCCTTAGTGTTTAAAGGTGTATGGTCCAATGGGAGAGATTTGCAAAGTATTGAAGCAATTATCTGAGAAGTATAGGCTTTAGTTTTGAGTCAAGGTCAAGGGTCAAGGAACAGATAATGACCCCTGATCAGAGGATCTCAGACTCCTGCTGTTGCTGCAAGGCTTCAGTCAAGATTTTCCCTATAAAACAGTTTGACTGTGCAAACCTTTACATGTCAGGACTGGGATTTTAAGCTTCATTCTTAAACCTATGGGGACAGAGCAAGGAAGTCAAGAGGGAAGTTATTTGAGACCTCCTGGATGTCTTTAACAGGCTGGCAGCTGCGTTCTGGACCATTTGTGGGCGGCGCAGAGATGCATGGCTCAGACATTGCAGTAATATAAATGAGACAGAAAGGATCATCTGTATCTTTATACCGTTTCCACAGGAAAGCACACACCTGATATTGGCAACGTTTTTAAAAAGAGCAGATTAAATTATTTACTAGTTGACCGAGGTTCGAACCAAGGCCACACAAAAACAAAAAGGGCAAATATCATACAAACTTAGAGGAGGAGAGGAAAAAGAAATAGAAGACAACATTCAGGCAAACAAAACTAAAAAGGAGGAGGAGGAAAGGGGGGGGGGGGTATTTCTGTATATGGGATTTTTTTCCCTTAGCTGTGAAGAAAATGAAAAAAAATGAGTTTATATTTCTATATAAAAACAGGGTTTATTACCTGTGGACCACTAGCAGCTGGGGCAGACTCAGAAAGTTTTCTCCACCTGCTCTGTTAACCCGGATCCTTTCTGATTCCAGGTATCAGCAACGCTGAAGCCAGGCAGCCAGGCAAGGCGCCGAACTTCAGCGTTAACTGGACGGTGGGCGACCAGGCTCTGGAAGTAATCAATGCAACCACGGGGAAGGACGACATGGGCCGCGCTTCACGACTCTGCAAACACGCCCTTTACAGCCGCTGGGTTCGCCTGCACTCTAAGGTACACTCCCACACACACACACACATCAGATCATAGACCTGACTCTAGAGAGACTTGTTCCTCCAGCTTTCTTTCTTTTTCTGACCCTGAACCACTCGAACTACGTTTTTACAACAGTTTGAGCCAACATGTGATGTAAATAGTAGTTTCCCACACCATGGCAAGATGCGTAGTTTTATTGATTACTTGATTCTTTCCTTTTTTAAGTGTTGCTGGCAGTGTTGCTGTAGTTTTATCAGGTGACGCATCATGTTTGCAGCATTTTACAAATGCTTTATGCTTTAAAGTTTGCACCTATCCAAGAGAAGGATTCAAATGATTTTTTAACTTGTGAGCTTTGAACAAATGCATTCACACACTTAAAACTCCCTCGTTGTGCTTTATGAGGTGAACAAGGACAAATCAATACAGAGGGGAGAGTACTTCGACAGTGATGCACAAAAAAAAGATTTGGAGCAAAATACTCGTCTTCCTTAAACAACATCGAAGGTTCTCTAATGTGATATTTTAACAATGAGGTGGGAAATGTCAACAACATGAATAGTAAAAAGATATTCCCCAAAGTCTTCACCTACTTTCTAATGACTCTCTCTAGTTTGTGAGTCATAGCAGAGAAAACATCAGAGAATGTGGTGTCAACATCTTTCTCATTCATTGTGCTGTATTTTAAGACTACAGAACTTAACAATAGTAATATTCAGGAGCAGAATAGAAATATGCTAATATAACTGAATCTTTTTTCAGAGTTCAAGTTTCAGAATCACAAAATCTTTTATTAGTACCCGAGAGCTTATAGCCTGTTTATCGAGATGCTTATCTGGGTATAATTACATGTTTTAACTGATATGTTCACGACATAACGCATGTTCAGGCATTGATCGTCAGACAGCAAGACCCTCGTGTTAAAAAGATAAAACCTGAAAGGTAATCTGGTCGGCAAATAGAAAGACATGAAAAGTGACAAGTGCTAAACAGACAATCAGTTGATTCTTCTGACAGCTGGAGGGACAAAGCATTATATTTTGAGTTTCTTTTCTATGGGACAAATCAGAAATAGCAGGCTGAGGATAAACTCGTAAACCCTGGATTGTTGACAATGTTTTTAGCCTTTTTTTTAAACCACCTGATTTCTCAAGAGCTAACTCAGGTCTCTACCCCAATGATTTTACAGCTGTTTAATAATGATAAGAGATTCAAATGTATATGTATTTATAAAACACTTTCATGCTACAAAGCAACACAGTAAAAAGAAGAAAAAGTTCCCGGTGAGGTGGGTACCCATAAGGAAATACTGGAGTTAGGAATATCAGGAAGTAAACGGAAAGTAAAAAAATCCATCCATTTTCTACCGCTTCTCCCTGAACGGGGTCGCGGGGGGGATGGAGCCAATCCCAGCTGACATCGGGCAAGAGGCGGGGTACACCCTGGATAGGTTTCCAGTCCATCACAGGGGCAACAGGAAAGTCAAATTTTTTTTAAAATAATGAATAAATAATAATAAATAAAAATGTTTTACAGTAAAAATCAGCTTAGTAAAATGTAGGACTTTATCTCTGCAGCCCTGAGTCTCTCTGGCAGGCGGTTCCACAGTACTATAGAAGTGGAAAGTGCCATGGGTTTTAGTCCTCACTCTAGGATGAAGAGGCAGGTACAGAAAACCTCAGGGTTCACAAAGGCTCATAAGTCAAAATTAGATCAGATAAATAAGAAGGTACAAGACCATTAAGACATCTTTTTTTTTTTTTTAAAAAAGAGCATTAAAGTCAGTCCTGAAATGCACGGGGAACCAATGGGGCAATTTTAAAACTGGTCTGGAGTGATTGTAGATGTATATACTGTTTTGGGAAAGACCAGAGAGCAAGGCATTAGAGTAATCTAATGAACCCTAACCTAACCCTCCGTGCTAGCAAGAGAGAGAAATGGGCAGACTTTAGTGTTTTTAAGAAAATAAAATTTTGTCTTTGAGATATTATCATTATATGGAATGAAATCCATCTTAGAGTCAGATAGAACAGCCAGACACAAACTGGAAAGGCTTTAGACTCTTTATTTGTGGTCAAATTATTTTGACTTAAGGATCAATAATTAAATCTTCAGTTTTTCCTGGTTGAGTTGTAGGAGATTCTCCACCATCCACAAATTTATATCTCAATGAAAGTTTAAAAGATGTTAACTGGCACCAGGTCATCAGGACACACGGCTACGTAAAGCTGTGCATCATCAGCATAACAAAACATCCATGCTTTTCCTCAAGACCTCCCCAAATTGTAGCATGTAACAATGAAAAAGTATTGGGCCTAAAAGTGTATCCATGTATCCATACTTACAAAAAGCTGCCAATTAGAAAGATAGGAGTAAAATCAATTTAAAACAGTCCATAAACAGTAAAATGATGATGTACTGTATCAAACACGAATCAAAGATCCAGCAGCACCAGGACAGAAAGTTATATATATCTCATATATAATCTTTAAAAAAGACTCTGTCTCAGTACTGAGGTCTGTTCTAATAGCATGTCAACATTATTCTAAAATGTTCGGTTAGATACTGGACAGTAATTATTAAAGACAGTGGAGTTGAGGTTATTCTTGTCAGAATGGGCCTCACCACATTTCTGCAACAAATAAACAAGAACGTTTAAGGATGTTAAATAATCAAGCAATAAAACTTGGATCAAGTAAACTTAGATTAAGAGTTCAACCTTGTTAGTGTTTCTGACTGTTCTCCATGTCTAGCCATAAACTTCACATCGTCATTATGAACGACTCTACCAACATATATATAAAACTCTACTAACTAAACATCCTCACCACAAATAGCATGTGTTTCGTATTCTGTCCTGCACTCCTGAAATCAACAGTCCTGTCCTTTTGCTTTTGAGTCATTTACCTCCCAGTAGTGAGAGAGTTGTGGGATTTTTTAAGCTGTGTAAATATCTTTTTACTGGTGATGGGTCCACGTGCAAATGAAAACTTTCAGGCTCACATAAAAAACACTTTCAGGATGAATATAAATATCTTTTTAGAATGACGAAGCTGTAGCTCTAAACCTCTATCAAATCACAGTATAATATGTGAACATCATCTCTGCACTGGTCAGCTGATAAAGTGAAGCAGAAGAAAGAAGCTTTAGTAGCAAGGCCTGAACTGGTACAGATTGCCACCATCTCTTCTCCAGGTTTCTGTTTTGGGCAGTTTTAGCTTTTACAAGGTTAACTAAAATGTTAAATTAAAGCTGCCTTATACTCATTCCAGTGTAAAGAGATTTTATTTGGTGATTTTACCTTTTTTGAATATCTTAGTTTTATTTTAAAGGTTGTTCCTAAAATCCTATTTCTAATAATCTACAGGGCTCCAGGACACTGTGCATGTTTTGTTGAGGAATTTTCTGAGTTATTGTCGGTTATCTCCACTGATTCCAACCATTTTATCTTAACTGGGGATTATAACATTCACATTGACACGTCAGATGGTAATGCAAGGGAAT